>CAVNYN010274352.1:0-37659 GCA_963692815.1 Nyctanthes arbor-tristis
TTTTTTTTTTTTTTTTTTTTTTTTTTTTTTTTTGGGGGTGGGGGGGGGGGATGGATAAAAGACTTGTTGCAATTGAATAGATTCAATATCTTGTTTGAACAATTCTCGTGCATAAATATATTTATTTATTCCTTAGTTTATGACATTACTTTCTTTTTCTTATCATTCAATGAATTCATTTTGCATTCTTGGTCTATTTTATTTTGTTTTACAGGTGGAGTTTGAAAGGAAGGCCAGAATTCTTCACAAGGATATCACAAAGCATGTACGCTCTATGTTTTTCTGTTTCATTTATAAGTTCCATTAGTTACTTTTATTTTTGGTTCCCTGCCGTAAAATCTTTATGCTAATCGTGTTGTTCAGTACTTTCTGAACTTGATAAGAAAATCTAAATGTAAATATGAATATGCTTTATGGCTTGAGGACTTGAGTGACTACTGCTAGAATTTTTTTTCCGAAAGGGACTATTGCTGGAATTTGTTTCTTCTAGCTATAAAATAGTAAAAATGATGTCCCGCCACATGTGCGTCCCACGGGATAATCTCGCCAGACATGTAGTAGGAGATCGGGACTATATAAAATAGTTATACTTTCATGGGTTTTAAGTAAGTTTCCAGTAAAATATTTTTCCATCCTGTTGCTAGGTCATTAATATGATTTTTGATATTTATTTATTATTTTTGATAAATCTGTCATTCATCTTTGAGGTCTTATCAAACCCAGCATAGCAGCATAAGAGTTCCAATTTTCCTCTTTAAGCATATTCTTTATTTCATTGCAGTGGATTAACAAACAGCTGGATTTGCTACAAATACTCATTGATCGAGCATATGAGAAAGGATGGAGACGCGAATATCCTCTTATGACATAATTACTTTACAGGAAACTACCTTACAGTTTTACCTGTAAGAAAGTAGTCTTTACTTTTTTTAAGATCATTTACCATGACAACATGATGTCATAAATGTGAAATAAGATATGCATAACCAAGGTGGCTCTAATGATATATTAAAGAAACAATAATTAGGTAGTGTGGTCAAATCCTTTGTGGACCTAAACAAATCCCTTCAAGAGACTAATTGCAACATGTTGAAAGAGAGACAAGTAGACCAAACTAACATAGGCTGAGCTAATGATTGAGTGAATTAGATCTTTTAGTAATTATGGCAAAAAATTGAAGAGTGGCAAACTCTGTATTTGTTGATGCCAAACTGCTAGTGCTTATTCTGTTGTTGACTATGCATTTGGAGTTTGGGGATTTGGTATTAATCTTTTCTTGTCGGTTTTTACTAAATGATTGAGTCACACAAGTAGTAGAAAATGATTTTAGCCTTAACCTCCATCTACATTAGCTGAACACCGGGAGAAAAGAAAGAGGCTTCAAACACCAGCCGAGCAATCACAGTTACTTGAAAATGTTCCTGTGGTGATACCGGAATTAGAATCTATTTCTGCCGAGAGTGAAAACGAAAAAGAATCTGATGAAGATTTGAAGTCAAGCCCTCAACGTAGTTGTATTTCTCGCAATGGTGGGTTAAAAGACAACCGGACTTCAGGTATGTAAATGATGATTTTCATTGTCTGCAGTTTTTTGAATGAATGTCATGCATTCCTCGTCATACTTATTAGTAGTCAAGTTCTAGACGATGGTAATCAAATCTTAATTATGATTTAAGATGAGAAAGTTGATTTTTGTAAAGATGTTTAAAATTCTGCTCTAGCTAACACTGTTGGTGATGGATACTCTCACTTAACACTACTTGGAAACTTTTTGAATATCGTACTTCATTAGTTACCTTTTTGTTATATAGAACAACTTACTTTATTAGTTTCCTTTTCGTTATATAGAACAACTTATGGTAAGTCTTTACAGAATTAATTTATGGTAGGGGTTCATTGGAAGGATTATAGTAGGTGTTCATAACCATCAAGATTTGGTTATTTGTGGTACTATTAAGTTTCTATTCCTCTTTGATACTTATTACTGTATTTGTTCACCCTGCAATTCTAACATCTCCAGAATTGAATGCTGATGTATAATGAACAAATATTCTGTCATCATTGGTCAAAATGTTGATAGGTGATGAGTCTGTTATGTATTGATTTCATAGTAAAATATCTGCATTGAAGTTCTTACATATATAGAATCCATGTAACTAAAGGGCTGTTTGGTTCTCATTATTCTGGGGCATTATAATTGAGAAATTATAACGAGGTAAAATGAGAAATTTAGTCTGTGCTATGAGATGTGTGGTTGAAATTGAGTAGTAGTTAAATCCAAGACTCATGTGGTCTGATGGCATCCAAGTGGGCTTCTCGCACCCCTTTCTAAGGGTTTGATTCCCCTTCTCTACTATCCCTTTGTAATGCTAAAAAATGGTAGTTAGATGATCTTATAACGGGAAAGGAGAATGAGAATCAAATGCGCATTTAATAAGTCCTACCTATTGTAGGTCCAAAACAGAAGTCATTAATTTAACTGCAAAAGGCATGAGCTTTCAACCTATGAATATTAGAATTTTTGCTTTCTCAGATTCTTATGCAATTTTTCCAGATAATGACAATATGGTATAGATGTTGAAAGGTTACTGGGTTCTTCGTCGAGGATAGTCTCTATGCTGAACTTTTGGACTCCTCCTGCTTTTCTTATCCTATTCTAATTAGGAAATGGAAAGGGTAAAAGGAAAAAATCCTTCACGAATAATAAAGAGAAGGATTGGAATTCCTCAAAGCAGTGTAAAAACTATTACTCCCTCTAGCCTACAAAGATATTCCCCTTCCAAATTTCACACAGATTAAGAAAAAGTGATTAATGTACTTGGAAAAGTAAAATTAACTCACATAATTCCTATAATACCCTTATTTACTCATGAAAAGTTGATTAGTTCACATATAACTAAGTTGACCATATATTGTTAGTGTGGTTAATTCCAAAAACATTGAACAAGGGTATGATAGGAAAAAGAAAAATTTAATGCACCTCTAAAAAGGAAAGGAGAATAAAATTTGGGACATACAAAAAAGGAAAAGGGGAATATCTTTTGGGGACGAAGGGAGTATCTTTGAACATAACACTTTCAAGTTTAGAGGTAGAGGTCATAGTAATTGGTACCTTCAAGGTTCTATGCGTTTGTTTTTTTTTAAGGCACAAAAAGTTTTAACTAATTATGGATAAAAGTACCTTCTCTGCTAGTAGATGATCTCTGCTTTAAGGACATATTTTTTATTAGAGTGCAGGCTCTATGTGTACCTGCAATGAGGCAGCTAATACTGGAGATCTTAGGTAAAAAAAGTGGACTTCATTGGGTGGGAAAAAGAATCCTCTATCATTTTGAATGGAGAATATATATTAATAATTCCAAGGACATAAATGAGAAAAAATAGTTGTACAGACCGTAAGATTTACAGGACTGCAAGTCTTGCATCCTAATCAGGCAGACTATCTGGCTCTAGTCCTTTTGGGTCTATCTACCATTTTTTTCTTTTCAATACTCGGGACAAATCGTTTTTAGGTATAAATTAAAGGTTCTGAGACACACAGGCATTATCTCTGTAGATATATTTATGATGTCCGCTTCTGTTCTTTATCTACTCTTTCCCCTTCTCTCCTAGCTGAGGATGCATAGTAAGGGCTAGTATGCCTAAAATTAATTCTCACTCAAACTCATTTCCAACCACACATTCACCTATTAAAATAATAATGCACATAGATTTGTAACTTTTTCCTTACTTTTCAACCACACGTTCTCCCAAAAAGTCACTTCTCATAAAATTAGTTCTCCAAAAATTGAAATCATACGGGCCCTGCCATGAACTACAAAGCACCTGTTTTCATGAAATTTGTTTTCCCAAACTTCAATTTCCTATAACCTTCGTTTCATTGAAAATTGTGACTGTGAAGTCACATAGTTTATCTGGTGCGGTACAATTCAACTAGTGGAAACAATTCTATCTAACGTGCAGATTTACTGAGTATGTGTAGCATTCTCTATTTTCTTAGTTACTTCTCTGTTCTCTTCAGAATATTTATTGCCTGATTATTATCTTATCATGGACGTGTGCTCAAAGCCATGGGTATGCTCCATAGATATTATAGCTCATGCTTTTGATTGCTCTTACATGTAAGCATTCTGTTATTTCCTGATTTTCTACAACTATAGATGCTTTTTAACGTGAAATCAAGCTTAATGGTAAAGCATTCATTTTACATGCGAGGAGCCATTACATCATTTATCTACATCTCCCCATAGTTTTTCTCAATTAATTCAGTCAATATGATCTCAAGTTGATTTGACATGGCAACATTGTCACAGAAGAGAAGCTGAACCATAATCATGCATCAGCCGTGGAAGAAAAGCAACCTTATGTCGGAAAATCAGCCTGGCAAGAATGCATCTGGTCCACTTCGAAAAGAAAAAGGAATGCATCAGAAGCCCATACCTCTGCCGAACTGCCAAAGAACTGCACTGAAGATGCCTATGTTGGAAAGGCAACAAAAAAAGAACCTGTGGGTAAAACAACTGAGGTAATAAACTTGGATGCCTATGTTGGAAAGGCAGCAAAAAAAGAACCTGTGGGTAAAACAACTGAGGTGATTAACTTGGATGATGAAGAAGATAAAAATGAAAAGAGCATTCGCCATGCCGCAACAGACCAGAAAACAGATTACCTTGAAGAAAATGCTTGGTACATCCTGGACAAATCTGAGAAAGTAAAGTATTCTTTGTCACTGCTTAAACGTTGGAGTGAGAAAAACCCATACGCGTTTAAGTTCAAGGTTTGGAGAGAAGATCAGACAGAAGAGGATGCAATATGGCTGAAGGACGCGCTTCAAACGGCCTTCCCGAAAGATTGAAAGTAATTTTTACCATCTGGTATTTCTTCCTGCAGCACTTGCTCTAGGATCTGTTCAACACCAAAGCTTTTGAAAACACAGTAAATTATAGCAAACACAGATTGAAAAGTAGAGAACTTCGGTCTAAAAAATATGCCTATAGTACCTTTTGAAGTGTCTATTATATGAATACATTTTGTCATGTATATTTCCAACTTCACAAGTGGGAGTTGTAGAATAATTAATGGTGTTAAGCATGAAGTGGTTTTTGGTTTATACATGGATAATTATGACAGTTCTTCCCTGATTGGTTTGGTGAACATATACTGGCATTCTGTTACTTAGTTTACTTGCAATTAAAAGTGACATAATTGGTATGGTTTGAATGACATATTTGAACAACACACCCTGTTCGAATGTCCTTTTGCTAAAGAAGTGTGGCAAGGTGTTGGCTTGTGGAATTTTATTAAACAGCATCGGGGTTGGAAAGATGTTAAAGATGTGATTTTTGCAATCTCGGCTTCCAACAATGATCATCAATTATGCCAAATCCTTTGTGCTGCTTGTTGTATTTGGTTTGCTCGAAATAAATTGCTGCACGAGGGGAAAGCACATGATTCAGCCAAAATTGTGATCTCAAGTTTGAGTTTGGCAACTAATTACTTACAAGCTTTGGAGTCCCTGGTGAGACTAAGACATAACAGAGAAGTTAAATGTATTGCACCACCAACATGATGCTCTAAACTTGACGTCAATGTTGCAGTCAATGAAGCTTTGGGTAGCTTCTCGGCCGGGGCTATTATTCGCAATGATTTTGGTATAGTTATGGGAGTTTTGGCTGAACGTTTTGATGAAATTCCCCGTGTAGAAGATGCGGAAGTCATGACACTGCTTTTGGTATTAAAATTTGCTAGTAATAATCAGTTGAAGGTCGATTGTGTCAAATCGGACTGCCTAATATTAGTACAAGATTTAAATGGAGACTTTAAATTTTTGTATAATGCCTCCCTTTTTAGGGAGGTCAAGTTGCTTCTGACCGAGCTTGGCTGTGGCACTTGCAGTCATATTTCCCGTGGAAGGAATATGATAGGCCACGCTATAGCCTCTTTTCCTCTCTCTGTTGGTCTATGTGGCTCATGGTCTAGTTGTATTTCTCGATGTATTGGCTCGGTAGTTTACAGTGACTTGTATTAATGATAGTTGGATTTAAAAAAAAAAAAAAAACACTCCAAAAATATTAGGAAGCAATGATGGTCGTACCTTTTACGTGGACAAACTACTATGCTATTGCTACAGGACCCACACCTCCTTTAATTGTTGCCGGGCTTGCGACCGCTATTACCAAATGAGAACTCGTTAGAACACTCGACATTTTTTTTTTTTTTTGGTACTTTCAAAACTTTTCATAGACTTAAAGATTTAAATTTAAATTTACACCTTGACCTCTAAACCCCGCCTCACCCCAACCGACCCACGTGGAGACCGGGGAGAGGGGGAGGGGTACTCCCTCTCCACTCCTTTACCACATACTTAAAGCCAAAAATCAATTTTTTAATATAAAACTAAAAATAACAAGCTATTATTTATTTTTATTATTATAATTATTATTAAGTACAAAATGGGAATTTTGTCCACTCACACCTCCTTCAATTGTGGAAAATGGGTTATTGACGCAAAAGGTCTCTACCTTTGAGTTGTTTTGTGGAAATCACCTCTACCTTTCATTTCTTGGCAATCCATCTCCACTTTTACATTTCTTAGCGGAATTCATCCCTGCCGTTAATCTTTCCGAGATCGGAAGATTTATTTTTGTAATATTATATCTATATATACACACTTATATTTTATAAAGCCTAAATTAATACATTAATTATTATTTTTTCTATTTTAAAAAAATTAATGCACTTAAATATAAATACGCCAATAAAATGTTAGAGAAGATTAAATAAGAGAAGTGTGTTTTTAGAAAAGTATAACAAGCAAAATAATTAACAATGTTGCTGCCTAAATAAAATAAAATATAATTTGATTATCTGATAATTTTCTTGAATATCACACACACACGCATATACTCTTCAATAGTCGGAACTATCAGAAGAAGTGAGGAGAATATATGTGTGTGTATGATATTCAAGAAAATTATCAGATAATCAAATTATATTTTATTTTATTTTATTTTATTTAGACGGCAACGTTGTTAATTATTTTGCTTGTTATACTTTTTTAACTATACGTTTATTTAGTAATCAATTCTGAACCCTGTAAAACAACATAATAAAATAAAACACACTTCTCTTATTTAATCTTCTCTAATATTTTATTGGCGTATTTAGATTTGAGTGCATTAATTTTTTTAAAATACAGAAAATAATAATTAATGCATTAATTTAAGCTTTATAAAATATAATTGTGTATATATAGATATAATATTACAAAAATAAAGGTTGCAAAACAGAAAGATTAACGGCAGGGATGAATTCCGCCAAGAAATGTAAAGGTGGAGATGAAATTGCCAAGAAATGAAAGGTATAGACGATTTCCACAAAACAACTCAAAGGTAGGGACCATTTGTGCCAATAACCTGTGGAAAAAGCTAATAGTATATTCCGTGTTACAAGCTCTTGTACATAATTAATGAAAATGACTGAGTTGCCCTTAATATTTGAAAACCAATCTCTGTTAAAACACTCCCATCTTCCCCAAGACCCGAGCCCAGCTACTAAAGATGAAATCCCAGATCCCTAACTCCCCCTACTGTCCAAATCACCGGCCACCCCAACAGTCCGACGAGTTCGACTAGTCTCCAGCCCCTCTCTTATTGAAAAAGAGCACCGTACCAGAGACGCTAAAGTTGCTCCTCTTATTGTATCTTGCAGCTTGTAATTTAATTCTCAAACTCACTTTGTAGGATGACTTTCATGAATTTTCTGGTTAAGCCATGTGGATTTTATTGCTTGAATGGGCTAGGTGATCTTTTGGTCGTGACATTGGTGGTGGAGGCATCGCCAGAGGTTTGCACCAAGGGTAACTCAACCAAGTTCTCCAAGGTTTGGCGGTTCAAGGATTCCACGGGGAGGATTAACAGTTATAGAAGGGACACTTTTGTTTTCTTGAACAATACCAATACGGCGTCGTCCTTCTCCACTGCTCCGACAACTGAGGCGGCAATGAGCAGTGGTGGTGGAGGAGGAGAAAAGAAAGATATAGCGACGAAAGTCAACGGGACAGTGAAGAATAGTAATAAGAAGAATCCAAAACGGCGAATCTGTCCGCCGATGAACAGTACTTAAAAAGTAAAGCTAAAGAGGAGGGTCGCCGGAAGTCGTATTTACCTTACCAGCCGGGATTAATGGGATTTTTTACTAATCTAAATGGAAGTTTAACAAGAAATGTACGTCCCTTTTGAGACAAATAATAGTAGTTTCTTAATTTCTTTAACCTTTAATGTGAAGTGCGGGGTTTCGGCGACAGGGGACGATTCACCGGTGAAGAGGGCGAGGATTCTGTGATTTCAAAGAGAGAGAGAGAGAGAGAGGATCTGCATGAAGGTTCAGAGGAGTGGACCCGGCAGGGCCAAGGACATAAGAGTAAATTCAGGGTTTTGTGAAAAACTTTTTGTGGACCAGTGACTACTAGTAGCGGGATTGTTCAATTGTTGCCGGGCTTGCGACCACTATTATCAGATGAGAACTCGTTAGAACACTTGACCTTTTTTTTTTGTACTTTTAGAACTTTTCATAGGCTCAAAGATTTGAATTTAAATTTACACATTGACCGCGACACCCCGCCCCACCCCACCCCACCCCACGGCGGGGGACTCTTTCTGCACTTCTTTACCGCATACTTAAAACCAAAAATCAATTTTTTAATATAAAACTAAAAAAAACAAACTATTATTTATTTTTATTATTATAATTATTATTAAGTACATAATGGGAAATTTGTCCCCCTTCCCCTTCCGATCTAAAAAAGGGAATTGTGATATCAGTCTTTCTAAAAAGATAGATTTATCTCCACTTTGGAGACAGATCTGCCCCAAGTGGCACTGATTGGGAGCAACCTGCATTCATGCGGCCACACATGCCTCATGGTGCTACCGGCATAGGCCGTATGGGCACACAGCCAAGGCGGTCGCACATCATAGTGTCGCCTGTGGTGCGGCCGCATGGATGGAGGTAGCGCCCAGTCAGTGTCACTTAGGACAGATCTGTCTCCAAAATAGAGACAGATATGTCTTCTTACAAAATTCCATTGAGATATAGGATTAAGAATGATGACTTGAATTTAAATCAATGAGATGAATTTATTATTAGGACAAATCCTGTTGGTACCACCCCCATGAGAATGTGTCCCGTGATCACAATAAATTTAAGGGTAAATTTCACAAAATGTCTCCAACTTTTGCAAAATCTAACAATTTTTTTTTTTACAAGCATGTAGGTATCTAACCTTTTAAAAATATACAAAAATTCCATACATACTATTTTTGTCAATTTTCAATTTTATTTAAATTACAAAAATAAGAACACACAACACTTATAGAAGGTGGGGTGGATGTTTTCTTTTTTTTTTTTTAATTTTTTATTATTTTTAAATATTTTAATTTTAAAATTTAAAAAGTTAAGGGGTATAACGGTAATTATATTGGAAAGTTAATGTCAATATTGACAGAATCTGTCAGGGGACTTAGGAGGTCAAAAAAAGGTTGGGGACCTAATTGATTTTTAACTCAAAGGTTAGGGACGATTTGTGAAATTAACCGTTTAAATAAAGGGTAAATTTGTCCTTATAAAAAAAGCGAGTAGTGAAAATTGACAAAAATAGTATGTAGAGATCTTTTGTGCATGTTTTTTGAAAGATTGAGGACTTACCTGCTTGAAAAAAGTTAGAGATGAAATTGTTACTTTTTTCAAAGGTTGGAGACCTTTTTGTGAAATTTACCCTAAATTTAATTTTTATTTTTATGACATTTTCGTTTCATATTTTTTACATAATACTGCCTCCGTCCTAAAAAAATATTGCTCTTTTGTTTTTTTATCCGTCTCAAATTATATTCCTCTTTTCTAAGTTAACTTTTTAGTTTTCTAATTTATCCTCATTTATTGTGCATAGTAATTAACAATAAAAAACAATTAAAGTGAAATATTAAATAAATCAAATGGTATATTAAAAAATAAATTGTCAAATTGTACATTTTCTATAATATTAAATAATATTTTCTTAATCTATGTTAAAAATAGAAAGGGAATATTTTTTTGAGACGGAGGGAGTAATAAATTAAGAGTTGAGTCATGAGTGATGAAAAATTGTGTTGAGTTTGGTGCATGGTTACTTCGATTAGTTACTTAGATGAAATCGTTGTAAACTCTAAAAATGACTTATTTTCTTTTCTTTTTCATTTTTACCCCTTTTTTTTTCAAAAATGTCACAAAGGGAAGCCTAAAAAAGTGGGAGGCGCACTTGTACGACTAGACCTAATATTGGGTGCCCTTTATCACCCACATGGGCGATTTTTTTTTTTTTTTAAAAGCCATATGGGCGATGTTAATGTAGCCAAATGGCACAATTTCACGTGGGCCATTGGTCATCGGTTCGCGTTATGGGTTCTTGCAGTTCTTGTGAAAATGATTATTTGGAAATTTGGTTGCATTTTTCTGTTAATAAAACGGAAAACACTGCACTAGCTTTCCAAACTTTTAAACCAAAAATTCCCTGAATGCTGAAGCCCCATCATCAACAAATTTCACCAAACACCGACGCATGTTATTATGTCCGCTCAGCGTGTGGATGGGGAGGTTTTGGAAAGTTTTGGTGGAGAAGCAGTGGCTGCTTTGAAGGCAAAGCCATGCCGCTTTGAGGAATTATGGGTGAGAAACACATCCACTGCCTTCTCTGCCTTTCAGCATGGATTGGATTATTGCACTTTCTTCTGATTAGTTTTACGAACCCAGAGAAAAGGAAGGCCATCTTTCGGTTCCCTGCACTTTTGGATTTTTGGGGTATTTGTATGGAGGACGAAGTCATTGAATTGAGTATGTGGGTCTTACCTTTGTATTGATACTTGCGTATATGTGCACTCCTACTTTTTTTCTATGTTGCTTTTGTGCAGATTGTCTTTTATGTTCGTGTTTTGGAAGTATGGCTTTCTTTTTGAGGGGTTGATTATATTGTTTCTTGCAGTATTTGACATAGAAGCCTAATGTTACATCAGAATGATTTCTTCAAATTAACCTGTTGTAAAGAACACATCGATGCTAAACCAAGAACAGAAGAATTTGGCAAACTCTAGAATGCCTTTTCCATTAAGCTTTAGGGGCTTAATAGATACGCAATAAATTATTAATGCACTTGCTGATCAACACTATGTTATGATGAATAAAGAATTCTTTGAATTAGGCTATTAGCCCAAAAACGTGGATTAACAAAAAAATTGATGTTTTGATCGGAAGACTGATTCTAGCAATAGCACTTGCTGACCAACACTGGCTTTAAAGATTTGATGTTCTGATGTAGGCCTTTAGCCTACATCAGAATGTTTACTTATGATGTCAACTGTCCATCAACCCACAAGCAATTTAAGTCATCTAGTACACAAGTTGGACGTTTATGGATGCTGGTTTTATGATGGGTGAGGTGGGAGAACCATGCTCAATTCTTTGTTACAGCTAAAAAACTGTAGCAGCAAGTGGGTGACTTTGGCACGATACTTGATTATATGCTTTATGAGGTTTTGTTCATTCCTCCCAATCTTCCCTTCCTAGATCAAAGTGAAGATTTTTAGGAATAGGTGGAATAAGGTCATTACAGAGGATGAATTGGTCTCTATCCGCAACTGTTGGATCAAATAGTTCACTACGGGAGTTGGCTTTTCAACACCCTGTCAGTTAAGTTCTTAACACGCAATACTTGTAAAGAAACAAATAGTGTAGACAGGTTATATATTCTTTTGTCTGGATTACAAATTTTGGCCTTTTATCTTTGTGCACTTATAACAGTGATCAATGTGCTCTTATCTCAAAAACTCAAAATACTACCATTAACATCTAGTCCTAGCAAGTGTTCTATTCCTATTTCAAAATAGGAATGGAACGAGTCAAGAGTGGTCAAGATTTGTGTAATATATTTGGGTTCAAGAAATGTCTAGATGTGATTTGTTTGACCAATTTCTATTCTGAAATAGAAATAGACTGCTAACCGGGGCAGGGCTTATTGGTTTCAGACAATGTCTAAAAATCATAGTGTCATTTCTGGTATGGTAAAGGGTGATTCATTTTTGGGCTTTGATGCCAGTGTAATTGTGGTAAGTCACCTGCAGCCTGTTCAGTTACCTTCTCCCCAATTTAATATAATACTTTATCATCTTGAAGCTGAACAACGAAAGAGCTAATTCACGCAAAGACAATTCAAAAACAGATGAATTTTTGACTCTGAAAACCAAAGCCAGAACGAGTTTTTGACAATCTCCAAAAACTGAGAAACAATGTCTACCCAATGAACATATAAATACTGGGGTTTATAACTAAAACAAAACATAAACTGTCCTCAATAAAATAAAAGACGATTAAATAATGAAGTAACACACTGAATGTCTTCAAGCTCCACTCGACCAGGGACTTCACGTTCCACTCAAATCAACCTCTTAGCCCATACCAACATCCTCTTCTTTATCTGTATCAGATCTGCTAGAATTTCTTCCTTGCTTTATTCTTATTGAGGATGTCAATAACTAGATATTAAACTATATTATTCATTTGCACAAAGGCATTCGTTTCTCTGCCATAGATCTTGTGGATATCATTGTTCTACTTGCACTATTGCTGTGTGTTCCCATTGTTCTCCTGCTTCAGAGTTTATACAAGTGCCTGGCAGGAATGCTTTCTGCAATAGTTTTCTGAAGCTTGTGACGGGGGACTTTGACTTTGGGGTATGGACCAGACTAACCTTGAATTGCAATGTTGAGTAAAATCCGGTGTTTAACCATATTTTTTCTTTCTTTCTTTATTAGTATTACTAGTAAAGCACCTGCGCGATGTATGGATAGAAAAATGTGTAAAATATAACCATTGCAAAATTAAAGTACAAATGAGCAATATTTGTACACCGGTCGAAAAAAAACACAATACATGCAATACTAAACATAATTTCAATAACAATATTCAATAGTAAATTCTAAGTTATATAATATTTACTTGTAAGCGGTAAATGTACATAGACATGATATTTAATAACTAAAACTATATTAAATAATTAAACCTATATCAAATTAAATAATGAAATGTTTTGACTATTAGAACATTTGAAAAGAGAATCATCTTGCTGAACCATTTTACAATCCGCGCACTTTGTGGGTGACAATTTGTAGCACAAAAATCATCATTATTACTTATTTGTTAAAAAAAGTTTAACTTAGACTTATAATGAAAGCCTAAAATAAAATTACACCATTTGTGACCTCGTTTAACGGTATCTTCAAACATGAGGCCGGACCAGCATTGAATAAATTTGCTATTGAGTTGATATATGCAGTATTTTCCAAACTAACTCAATATGTGTTTGCCGATTAAAATAAAAATTTCGACACCCATCAAAAATTATCGTTGATTTAGTCAACTTCTTCATTAAAATTAAATGGGCTTTACAAAAAAAAAAAAAAGGAAAAAAATGTAGATGATCGCCCCAAAGATGACCAAAAAAAAAATAAAAAATAAATAAAATTAGCAACGCTTGAAAATTACATTTTTAATTTAAACTATCGAGAGTGATTAGAATCTGAGCAAAAAGTTTTTTAAGTTTCGTGATTAGAACTAAATATATACATGTTTGTAATTACCATGGGAAGAGAGACAGGAAAAATATGGTCTCTACAAAAACGACGGTATCAGGTTGCAAATCTTTTGCGATAATTGGAGATTGGGGAGTCGATAAACATGGAGAAAATTAGGAATACGATTCTCTAAAATTCAGAGGGCAGTAAACATGGATAAAATTGGGAAAATATGCAAAAGCTGAGGTCACATTTGTGTTATATAAGAAAATTGAAAATTAAGAAAATGGCAAAAGTCACAGAAGGCAAAACGCAATTATAAAGACGGGTAAATAAATTAAAAAAAAAAACCAATAAATGACATCAGGAATGTTCTGAAAATTTAAAACTATGAATCGTAAAAGGAAAACGTTGACAAAAGGGGAAGATTCTAAAAGTTGATCAAAAATAACAAAATAAAAATAACAAAAACAAAATAAATTAAAAAAAGGAAAAGTTTAGGCGGGAAAACTTCTTTTGATTTAGAGTAATGTAGGTAATAGAAATAATGACCTGATAATAAAATAGCAAAATATGTTTTAGAAAAAAAGAAAAAAAAGAAAGAAAGAAAGAAAACAAATGGTAAATATGACATCAACAAGAAATCTAATTGGTCCATGTTTAGGCGGGAAAAGGGTAGAAGACTACCTTTGATTTAGATAATAATAAATTGTTTTTTCTCTTCGATGTGTCAAGACAACTTTTCTAAATGTGGAATCCTATTATATTTGACTCAGATACAGGATTATGCCCTTCACTTTGGCAGAAGAAGCTGTTCATGCTGGGAAACAATGTGCTAATACTAAACTACTCTCCTTCTGCAATCCATATCCATTTATATATAAAAGAGCAAATGTGGAAAAAAATTTTTGCCCTTTAATACCGTCACATGTGTTTTATAATTCCAAATATATCGATAAATTATTTATTACAATCTAATATTAAAAAATTATACCCTACTTTCGTCAAATCCATAGAAAGCTCGCAATCTATTTGGCAATAAATGCGATTAATTGTACATTGGCAGTTCATCACTCTCTCAACTTGCAGCCAATCTAGACTCCACAGGGTTTAAAGCATCAGATTTTGTTACTGGAAATTAACTTATCTGATGTATGATTATTTGAGCTCCACAAAGTGATGTCTATCAAGTGGAGGATCGAAGATTGTAAAATGGTTTGACTCTGCAATTTATCCATGACAATTTGCCTGGTTATTACTGCAATCGATAAAGAAGAGAATCCAAAAGGTTGGAACTTGATAAAGATGAGGAAGTGATATGTTAGCGATTCTGATGCTCGGCCCTCTTGCTGTTTTCTTCTAACTTCAGGTATAACTTTTTATATATGCACATATAAGTCTCCTATTAATTAACTTTTTATATTTTTAAATTATTATTATCAGTTTGATTATCATCGGGCTGTTTTCATTTTAGTTGTGTTTGTACATATTTCTACATGGATATATAATTGCTAATTGCGATAACTCCGACCCCCAACCCCGGTGGGGAAGAAGCATGGTTACATCTTTGTGTCTTGCTGATGAATGTCCTGTCAACTAACATGCTTAGTGCCTGCAGAAGTTAAGGGTCTATTGGTAGCTAATTATAATCGACTTTTACTGTAATTGGGTTTTAGATGGACTGTCCATTTAAAACCCAGTTATAATAAAAGTCAATTATAATTAGTCCCTAAGTGGACCTTAAATTGTAAAATAGAAAAGAAAACAGATCAATAGAACCAGTCCATTTAAAATGCAACTCTAATAAAAGAGATCAATTATAATTGGTCCCAAACGGACCCTAACTTGTAAAATAGAAAGAGAAAACAGACCAATAAAAGCAAGGCTGGTTCAAGTCCAAAGAATCATGCAGACAAAGATACCCCTCTTCTTGTTAACACCTTCATTTAGATAAAAAGGTCTTGGACTCTTGTGGAACTAGTACTTGCCTCACTCCATGATTTAACATTAAGTCTATCATACAACCTAATTCATCTTCCACATAATTCTGCACAGAAAAACTTTTCACATTGTCATGGAAGCTGTCCAGCAATTTACTAATTGTGAGAATTGATATAACTTATCATTTTTTTTGATGTCTTGATAACATGAACTAATTGATTTCTTATAGACGTATTTTCCAATTTCTAAGGATTCCCTCATAAATATTTACGGTTTAGTTTGGAAATATAAATTTATTGGAGCATAAATATTTATAGTTTAGAGCTTGTTTGATACTCTTTATTTTACCAATTTATAATTTTACCTACCACTGATTTGACATTTGATTTGATAACTATTTAATTATAACCACATATTTTGAACATTTTTACATTTCCAATACACATTCTACCTCTCTCATTATAATTCTCCAAATTTTGAGCATCAAACAAGCTCTTAGTTTGGAGGTATTTTTTCCGGTTCATTTATTTGTCCTAGACCAATTTTTCAACTACGTTTGGTAAAATTGAAGTTATTTCTGTTTGAAGTTGATCTCAATGGTGACGTGGAAATCCAGGTAACCTATACATTTCCACATTTTGAGCATTCCTTTTAAACTTTTTGTTTTCTCTTTACCTTTTTATTTTATTATTGCTGTTTGTTCAAAAGCCAGATATATATTAAGGAGCATTTCTCAGTATCTAGTTTTTTTTTTTAAGTTCATAACATAGACTGATACATAATAAACATGTAGAACTGATAGACTGATATATAATAAACAGGTAGTGCTGCAGCACACTTTTTGTTGCCCTGTTCATTGAAATTTGGTTATGGTATTTCTTTTTCCTGCCCATTTAAATACCAAATATACTAAAGGTCAATTTTAATTTGTTATGAAGCAGACCTTAAATTGTAGAAAGGGAAAATGGACCAATAGAGCCAGCCCATTTAAAACTCAATTATAATAAAAAGTTATTGGTTCCCGGAGAGACCCTAAATTGCAAAATAAAAAGAGAAAACAAAGTGATAACATCAATGGTGGTTCAGATCGGAAGCTCATCACGCACTCGCCGTGATTTTGACTTTTAATCTAATAAATATGGTGATTAAGTGCTTGGTTGATTCTCATTATGAGAATCAAATTATAATGAGTTGAATGCCTCATTTGATTCTCATTATTCTTACACATTATAATTTCACATACCACTGATTTGACAACTTCTCATGTATCACCACACATTTTAAATTTCAATTAAATTTTCATCACTCATTTCAACTTATTATAATTTCTCATTATAGTTTAGTTGTCATAATGAGAATCAAACGAGCTTGAAATGAATGGTTGAGATTTAATTAAAGTTTGAAATGTGTGGTGATAATTGAGTAGTTATTAAATCAATAGTCAAATCATATTATAATTTGAGAGGAGAATGAGAATAAACAAGCACTAATATCCAGCTATTCACGCACTCGCCGTGATTTAGCTTCTAATCTAATAAATATGGTGGTTCATATCCATCTAATCACGTCTCACTGAGATTTATCTTGAAGTCTATCATACAATCAGGTAATACATCGTCCTCATGTTTTTGCACAGCTAAAATTTTCACATCCTTTTGGAAATTGTGTAGTAATCACGCACTTGCTATGATTTTGACTTTTAATCTAATAATGGTGATTAATATTCAGCTAATCACGCACTCGCCGTGATTTAGCTTTTAATGTAATAAATATAGTGGTTCATATTCATATCCATCTAATCACGCCTCACCGAGATTTATCTTTTTAGTCTATCATACAATTAGGTAATTCATTGTCCTCGCCTTTCTGCAGGTAATTCATCGTCCTCACATTTTTGCATAGCGAAAATTTTCACATCCTCGCTGCACACACACACACACAAACCCCCACCCCCACCCCCCAAAAATTTACCTAATTCTGATTTTTGATTAATTTATCATTTTCTTTAGTGTCTTACTAACATGAACCAATTGATTTCTCGGAGATTTATTTTTCAATTCCTAACGATGCTTTATTTTTAATTTTTTTTCACTCATAAATATTTATTCTTTAGTTTGGAAATATAAATTTATTGGAGCGTAAATAAATATTTATACTTTAGTTTGTGAATATTTTAATTTATTGATCATTTTCCAGTTCATTCTTTCTGTATTAGATCAATTGTTCAGTTTCATCTGCTGAAATTGAAGATTTTTCTGTTTGAAGTGTGCTTGATCTCAACGGTCACCGGCAAATCAGGTACATTTTGAGCCTCTCTTTTAAACTTTTGTTTATTGTTTGTTCAGAAGTCCGGCAGGTATTAAGAAGCATTTTGCAGTTTTTTTTTTATTAATAAATATAGTCAATACCCAATAATATAGAATTAGTATGCAATAAACAGGTAGTGCCACAGCATACTTTTTTTTGTCCTGTTCATTTAACACTGATATTGGTGTTTCTTTTCTTGAATTTCCTGGGTTTAACTAAGTGCATATGGCTAACAGAATAACCAAGAGTTTGCTTGGCTTTTGATTATAATGGATCACAGTACTGGGACAATATAGATCTTTTGCTGCTTTTGCCTTTTTAAGCATTGACTCTGGGGTTAGCATTGGACAATATAGTCTTGCTTTTCTTGTTCACTTTTCAGAGAAATTTATCAGAAGACTCAACTAAAGAAAGGTTTGTTCTGTATTTGCTAACATTACCTGATTAATAAATATGCAAGGTATCAGCTTATAGGAAAAGAGGCTTGTGAAGGTATTATTGTTCACACTTCGGTCCAAATCGACGTAGTAAATCTGTACAATTTCACCTTCTAGGGTCATATTTAGGTTGGATTTAAGAGCCTGGTGATTTATTGAGATTGTTAGGTTTGGGAAATATCTTTCACATTATACAAGCTCTAAAATAAGTTTTCAATGGATTTAACAGTGATGAATTTTCACTGTTTGTCAATTTTTTTTTTTAAAATAATTTGTGGATTCACTTATGGGATTTTTGTTTTTCAATCTGTTGAGGATATGGTAAGCTTCTAAGCTGTTATTGTGGTTTGGTAGATGTTAGTAAGACTGAAAAGTGAACATTCAATGGGGGAAAGTGATGCCTTATCAATGTGGAGGTCCAGAATATTGAGTTTTGTAAGATTTGAAGGGAGGATCTAATTGGCTTCTTGATAAAATAATATCAGTGAAGTATTATGTTGGGCATGCTAAATATTTTGGATTTGTGACCTACATTTTTAATCAACCAAAAAAAAAGGGAAAGGGAAAGGGAAGACATTTACTCTTTTATTATTGAGTAACGGAATTTGATTCTTAGTTTGACTGGATGGAGATGCAATTGTTTTTCGCATTGTTTGCGGTTGAGAAGTAAAGCCACAATGATTTTGAGGTATTCGTTCAATACTTGTCTCTCTGTGCTATATTCTATATGTTTCAACCTCTTCAGCTGTAATTACCTAAAGGGAAAAATGAGGGTGTGGGATAAAATTTCACCAAGTACATAAACTACTTGACACGTTTAAACATGAATTACTTTAGAACATGATACTCAAACTTCACGAGACAGGGGAGATTCTCAGGTTAAGAACCTTCGTGTCCAAAATTTGCATGTGGCAAGTTCGGCAATACTGCATTTTCTGATATTGAAATTTAGTTCTTAAATTTGGATTCCTAGCGATTTGGCACCTAAATTATCAAAACTCATATCTAGCCCCCATATACAAATTTAACAGCTATGCATGATGGTTTCTTGCGTTATAATATAGAACCGAATGAGTTTGTTAGGATAGTGTTACTACATGTGATTGTATTCTATGTTAGATTATAGAGCTGATTTTCCTCTCAACCTGTGTCTTGTGATGATAACTTAACATTTTTGTCCCTTAATAAGGAATGTAAAATGCTTTGGGTTACAACACATAATCAAACATGGTTATAGTCATGGCTTGCTTGTACTGTGTGATCAATGAGTATGCAATCAACTTTAACTGTCAATTAGGCATTTTCTTATGAGGAAATGAGTTTAGGTGCTATTGAAAATTGAAAATAAGATAGTCCTTTCTGTGTGGTGTGGTTCATATTACTGCATGTGCAAGGATCACTAAACTTTTTTTTTTTTTTTTATTTCACCAATAAAGTACAAATTAACTGCTACACATTTATTTGCAGAGATGTGGAATTTTATCATTTATGTTTTTCATGTTCAAAATTTTGGCGCTACTACCCTGCATTGCCTGGTGACCTGACTCGTGGTGGGGCTTGGTGGGGCGTGATTTTTTGTAACATTAGGATCAGGGTTTGAATCTGGTTGAGTTTTTTATTTTTTATTTATTATTATTTGCCATCTCTATGCATGGTTAAATCTTTGTTAAAAATAGTGGGCAACCTTCTTTGTTAGAAAACAACAGAATTTTGTGAATGTAAAAATTTGGAAATAAGACTTAGAAGAAAATTTCTTTTTTTGAGATGTGGATAAAAATATGGCCTTAAAGCGTTTTTGCTATCTAATCTAATCCTCCCCTCCCCCCAGTCCCACCTCCCCTGCGAGGAGTTGAACTCTCTACAGTCTCTTGGTATATGGTATTTCTGTAGTTTGACACTCTAGATGCTTTGATGTAAAATACATGAATGTCTAAATATGTAAACAGGAACCTAATGTCAAAATGAATGTAACTTGTATGTAGTTCTTCTAGAATTTTCTGATATATTTTGTTAAACTTTATTCTTTTCTTACTCTAGACCAGATATTTCTCCAAACAAGTAGACATTGAGAAAAGGTGGATGCCTAGTTGCTTGTTTTCTGCTTTATCCTATTTCTTTTTCCCCTCTTCCATGTTACAATGTAGAGCTGGTTCTCATCTGAATAAATCTTGTTTCACAGGACAAGGTAGATATTTAAAAATGGATGCTGATTGTTCTGCACAAGATCAAAGAAAGACCTACAGTTCTGAGTCTGATTCAAAAGGACATGAGGAGAAAGTTTTCGGTTATGAGGGCTGTTATGAAAGTATGGAAGACAAATACAAGTACAAGTATGAGGTAAGGAAAAGGAAGACAAATCAGGATGCCCCGCTGAGTTACTATGATACCCTCCTAGCTGCTGAACGAGAGAGAGAATCCCAGAAAGGTGTGCCACTCAAAGATCATACTTTATCATACTTCAGATGTGAATATCATGCATTACCTGTCATGCTCTTATCTCAATAGAGGGCTGGTAGATGATGAACCTAGACTTGAGGACAATAATCAAAGTTTGATAGCATGCCATTATATCTTGATCTTGAGTACGCATCGGAATTATAGTTCTATCTTATAATTAAGGAATAAACTAATGAAGTCCTATCTATTACGGGTCTGATGTGGAAGTTATTAATTTCCCAACTGCAGAAGCCTCGACTCTAGACCTAACAGTATTAGGATATTTGCTTTCTTAGATTCTTGTGCGATTTTTTCTAGGATGTGTAAGGACAGTCTTGAACATGCTGGCGAAGATAAATTGGTGCTTCCCTGAGGATAGTCTTGACACCACATATTTTTGACCCCTCACATGCTTTTCTAATTTCTGATAACAACTATTTCCACTTCATACATGTGTTAGTATAGAAATTCGAAACATGTGGTATTCTTCAGGGAACTAGAGTTATTCTACTCCTTGAGGCACAGCGGCACAGGTAAAAAATCTTCAACCAAAAAAGCTTTAAATTTGGAGGTAATTACCTAGGGATCATTCTACGTATATGTCTATAAGTTCTATAACTGTGTTTGTGTAGGGCATAATGGTTTGATGTTAACTGTATAACAAGGACAAGGATTTTCTGTGCTACTCTCCTTCGAGGATACACTTCTAATTTGAATAGAGGATTTGTGTTTACCTGCAAAGAGGCAATGGGGTAGGAGGTCTCATGAGTGAGCAATTAGAATACTTCGACTCCTGTTTAGGACCACGAGTATGGTGCCAATGAAATATGGACTGCACGGCGAGAGGTGCAAATCTGTAAGAAAAAATGCATAAATTGCGTAAATAAATACAATAAAGGTCCACTTCTTTGATATCTGCCGGTGTTTATCTATATCCTCTTTCCCTGTTTATTAAGTCCTCTTGACGACAAAGTAGGCTGGTCGCATGAAATTTGTTTCTCCAAACTACCATTGCCATCATTCTCAGAAATCATCAATATGAAGTTCACTCTACAATCTGGTGTTGTACAATTCCATTGTTGGAACTAATACATTTTGCCCATGGATTATTACTATATGCATCCGATTCTCCAGTTTTAGGTTTCTTTTCTTCAGATATGTATTAGTTTTGTTCACCTACCCCCATGGGGTAGATTAAAGCCTCCCCCCATCTTATATGGCATGCCATTCATTCACCAATTAAAAAAAAAAAAAAAAAAGGAAAAGAAAAGAAACCACACCCCTCCCCACCCCACAAACAACCCCCTCCTGCTGCAATGAATGCCGCCGGAAGTTGCGCAAAAAATTGGGATTTTTTCTTCTGCAGCAGAAGAAAAATGGGGGGTTCTTCCCCCATTCCCGATGCAGGATCCGGCTGCGGGAATGGGGGAGAACACCCCATTTTTTGTGCAACTTGAATGCCCCCGGAAGTTGTAGTCTCCGGTGGCCATTGCCGCCGGAGGGGGTTGTTTGTGGGGGTAGGGGTGGGGGTTTCTTTTCTTTTCCCTTTTTTTTTAATTGATGAATGAATGACATGCCCATGTGGCATGCCATATAGGATGGGGGGAGACTTTAATCTACCCCCATGAGGGTAGGTGAATAAAACTAAGATATGTATTGCCTTGTTATCTTATCACGGATGCCTGTATCTAATGCCATGGGTATAGTCTGTATTAATGTCTACATTTCCCCTTAATTTGTCAGATACGGTGAAGGTCGATACTGCTGCTACAAGCGAGGAAGTGGACTACCATGAACGAAGAGCTTGGTATGTTCTCGACACTCTTGGCAAAGTAAAGTATTCTGTGTCAATGCTCAAACAGTGGAGCGAAAAGGTGCCGTATGCCTTCAAATTCAAAGTATGGAGAGAAGATCAGACAGAAGCGGATGCAATTTGGTTGAAGGATGCGCTGGACATGGCATTTCCGAAAGATAGCTAGTGACTTTTCCTCCTTGCTGGACGAAATGAGAGAACTGTTAAAACATTTTCTGATTTTTATTGATAATTTAGATGGAGATGTTGGCAAATGTGTTAGACTGGTACATCGAATTGATGAATGGGGTCTCTATTAATTTCTTTCATAATGGCTAGAACTTTTTTGCTTTAATTATGCAAGTCGGCCACTTAAAGCTTATTATTATTGGTCCGTTTGCGTACAAAACCAATTCAAATTCCAAATGGAAGCACATTTACAAGAAATTATGAACCCATTTATACTTGTGTTTGAGAGAGCGTATACGGCGTTAATACGAATATATGACCATGGTTTTCCCCAACTTTATAATATCTTTACGACATTTTCCTATACATATACAACTGTCTTCTTTTCTTCAAGATGGTTTTTGAAGATGTATAATAAGGTAGACCATCTAAACTTGACATTTAAGATATAATTCCTTGGTGATCTAAATTCAACTTTTATTATATAGTTAATTTTAAATTTATAGTAGTTTTGTGGCACTTTGGTGACATTATGACATTTCATATTTCATGTAAGTGTATGAATGCACATTACAAGCTATAACACTAAAGGCTGCGTTTGATTTGAGGGTGGAAAAGGGATTGTAATTGATTTTCTATGAAAAATATTTCCCGACCCCTCCGATGGGAATTCATTTTCTTTGATTTCAAGGAAAATCTCGACTTTTTGGCCTAAAATAGAAAATATTTTCCATGAAAAATAAAAATGTGTTTGATTAGACCAATAAATTTATGTGGAAAATGACATTTTCCATAGAAAATAATTTGTAATCAAACACACCACATGTCCATAAAACCATAAGTGCTTGAAAAAATTTATCATTTTTAATATCACGTGAGTGGTGCTAATTGCAATATGTAACTCTTATATTTACTAGTTGTATACCACACGGAATAGATTAATTAGTTAAAAAATAATTGATAATTTAAAGAACTAAATAATCACAAATTTATTGTCTATTATTCACTCATATATACATGTTATTAATAATTATAATTTTATTGCGTACAATTCTTTTACTTGACACAAAACTAATTAAATTGACATTCATAGAACAATACTTTTAATTAATAAAAATGAGAATTAAAGAGGAATTGTCAAACCCCTCAATAAAACCATGGGTTACTGTTACGTTACTTAATCAATATGCTAGAAGTGTTTTAAATACTTGTTATAACTCTTGTCAAAATCGAGGGGTACAACTTGTCAATCAATTCTCTTTTGTTCATTAGATGAAGTGATGTTGTTTGTCATCTTCAATTAGTTTAAAGTTGTAGTATTTGGATAAATGAACATGACATACACTAAATAAAAGCCACTTTATATATATAACCGAACACAAGTTTGAGATGCCTTTACATGTGAAAATGGGACTCCCAATCTTGTTGCAAAAGCTTTCATTATTATATAGTTACTATACAAGTCAAGTTTTATTTACATACATGTGAAAATGGGACTCTCAATCTTGTTGCAAAAGTATGTTACATACACTTAGCTTACTTCTATTATTACTTCTATCCTATTAAACAAGAAACATAGGTCTATCTCTTATAATCTTATCATAGTGCAAAAGATTAAGGGAATATGCACACAATATATCAAACTTGTATGAGGTTCCCAAATACATTACAAACATTGGCTCATCCTCTTAGTAAGCCCAAATGTCAGTTTTGATCACATGCATAATTTGATTTGCATTGTAGGACAACCTCCATTCCTCGGCCTTCCTTTCAAGGACCCCTCAGTGGATCATCTATAAAAGGTTAATCACATACAGAGTGAGTATAAAATACCACGTGAGTAATATATTATTTCAGTTTACCAAAAGGTTATAAAAATAATTTCATGTTACAATCTTAAAAATAGTAAGATTCACAAACCTTTTGAATGCATTATAGGGTTCAAATACTAGAAGTTCCTACTATCCATGGCGCCTTATAGCCTTTCAAATACCAATATAGTAGTGGCAACACAATAGAATCATAACAATTTCTGGTTTTCCAATCTTTCATTAATCCATAGCAATTAGTATGGATCAAATCAAAACAAATAATACAAAATAGGTAGATGGACTCTAGCACTTCTTATACAAGAAAACACTTTAACAATATCCAAAATACATACCTTTGCTTGAAACTTATTTGAAACTTATGCATGCAAGTAAACCAAAATAATGAATTACTCACTTTGTTTTCTTATATCTTTGAAGTTGAGTGAATGTTAGTGAGTGGCAAAATACGTTCAATTCCTTAGTATATCTAAGCAAAATAGCCTTTAGAATGTGAGTTCTATATTTATATGAACTATGCCTTGTTTGAAGAGATAAAAGAGAGTTTTTGAAGGTCTTTTGAGAGTTTTCAAAACCATGTACAATTTATAGACGAATTTTCCTTCTTATTTTCTAAAGGTTTTTGAGCTCTACCCATACAAAGGCTCCCACTTGTCCTACAATAATGAGTTAAATTGGAGGGATAAAAATTTTTTCTTGTAACTCAATATGCCAAGTGTGGGTTAAATATTCAATCCATGTGGGAAATGCCCATTGGATACAAGTGTATAAGATTTTTCCCTTTATTTCTTGATCAACCCCTTTACCTATTATACTCTATAAGTGAGATCGGAAGAGCGTCGTGTAGTCATCCAATTAGAAGATTTACTCACCGATTACTTATAGTTGAATGTCAAAACCAATTATTATGCCACTATTAAAATAGAGAAATTACACGGCATGTTACAGCAATTTTTTAATATAAATTTAATTTTACATTGAATATGAAAATTAAGAAACCATGGAAAAAAGAACATACAAAATTTATATAACTCCAAATTTACCTCACATATATCTTTGTTTAATAAGTATCGGTACAAGAACTCTAAGAACACATTTATAGTATGGATGATATTCATTTATCAAAATAAAATCTTTAATTACCACAGTTATTCTCTAACATATATTCTGCGAAAAATTATTTTTCGCATTTTCCAAATAAATCACTATTTACTAAATCTATTCTAAAAAATCTAAAAATACACACTCTCTTATTACATAAGACCAGTGTAAGTAATATTACAAGAAAGAATAAATTCTATATAATTTACCCATAACATTAATCTTTAACCACTTTCCACTCTAAAAATAATTCAAAATAGGATTCCATTCAATAAATTCGTAATAAGATTTTAGTTTTGAAATTGATTTAATTTTACTTTATTATTATTATTACTATTACATCAATCTCACGAGTAGGCACTTAATCGAAATAATAAGGAAGTCTCAAAACCTAATACTTGAAATTTGCATGTTAACTGTTAGTATCTTGAACAAATATAAAATATTTGAAGATAGCCTAAAAACTAATAGAATAGATATACCAAACACTAATGAATAACAAATAGCATAAGATTGGAGATTAATTAAGAATGTGCGCACACACACACATTCGTACGGAAAAAAAAGATTGCAGATTAACTTGCAACCTCCAAACTTATATAGGCATATATAATCTATATATATATATATTAATCAACAGTTTGTCTGACTCCATTTGACTGTGGGCTCAATTAAAAATTATTTTCCCTCTCATTGTCGGGCTTCTTTAAAACACCAATTGATGATGTAATTATTCTATTATTATTATTATATTTTTCTTTATTGTTATTCTTTTCCTTTTAATCAATTAATTTAATGTTTTTATTTTGGAACTCTATCTACATATTAATTTAATATTTTTATTTCAGAACTCTATCTACATATTACATTTAATATTTTTATTTTGAGAATATTTCAGAACTCTATCTATATATTAATTTAATATTTTTATTTCAAAACTCTATCTACATATCACATTTTAATCAATTTTACTATGTCCGATTGTATAATTTCATGATTTTATATTCACCTAATATATTATATTTTACTTTCTCAACATAATATGTTCATGAAACGCACGAGTATTAAACATAGTAGTCCGTAAATATACGAATATGAAACTAATATAGATTATACTATCTGTTTTATTGCCTTTAAAAGAAATAAAAAATAAAAATTAATAAAATAAATTATTGATTCATTTATTATACTTTTTCTTATTGTTATGTTTTTCCTTTTAATCGATTAATTTATTATTTTTATTTTGGGACTCTATCTACATATTTATTTAATATTTTTATTTCAGAATTCTATCTACATATCAATTTAATATTTTTATTTCAGAACTCTATCTACATATTAGATTAATATTTTTATTTTGAGACTCTATCTATATATTAATTTAATATTTTTATTTCAGAACTCTATCTACATATTACATTTTAATCAATTTTACTATGTCTGATTAAATAATTTCATGATTTCATGTTCTCCTAATATATTATATTTTACTTTCTCAACATAATATGTTCATGAAACATAATATGTTCATGAAACCCACGAGTATTCAATATAGTAGTCCGTAAATGTACGGGTGTGAAACTAATATAGATTATACTATCGGGTTTTATTGCCTTTAGAGGAAATAAAAAATAAAAATTAATAAAAAAATTATTGGTTCATTTATTATACTTTTTCTTATTATTATGTTTTTCCTTCTAATCATTTAATTTAATATTTATATTTTGAAACTCTATCTAAATATTACATTTTGGTTAGATATATCTAGCATTTGCCTAATGAGTTTGAATTACATGAAAATAGATAATATATCAATCTTGATTTCAATATTACATTTCCTTATTATTATATTTTTCCTTTTAATTATTTAATTTAATACTTTTATTTTGAGACTCTATCTATATATTACATTTTCATTAGATATATTTCATATTTGTCTAATGGATTTTAATTTTACTTTGTTCGATTGCGTAATTTTCTCATTTTATATTCTTCTACTCTATTATATTTTATTTTATCAACATAATATGTCCATGAAATGCACGAGTGTTAATCATATTGTGTCCGTGAAACGCATAATTGTGAAACTAATATATAACACTATCGAATTTTATTGTCTTTAAAGGAAATAAAAAATAGGAATTAATAAAAAAAATTATTTGTTCAATTATTATACTTTTCATTTTAACCATTTAATTTAATATTTTTATTTTGAAACTCTATCTACATGTTACATTTTGGTTAGATATATTTTATATTTGTCTAATGAATTTTAATTACATGAAAATAGATAATATATCAATCGAGATTTCAATATTATTATAATATTTTTCCTTTTACTAATTTAATTTAATATTTTTATTTTGAAATTTTATGTACGTATCACATTTTGGTTAGATATATATCATATTTGCCTAATAAATTTCAATTTTACTTTGTTCAATTGTATAATTTCATGATTTTATATTATCCTACCTTATTGTATTTTACTTTATCACTATAATATGTCCATAAAACGCATATATGGTATGTTAGTAAATGCACAGGTGTGAAACTAAATACAGAATTATGCTATCGAGTTTTATTGTCTTTAAAGAAAATAAAAATAAAAATTAATAAAAAAATTATTAGTTCATCGAGATATCGATGGACTAATAACAAGAATTTAAAACTATGTAAACAAAATAAAGAATTGATTGTATACTACTTGTAAATATATGATGCACATTAATTCCATGCATGTTATTTTTTTAGTTTCTTTATGATATTAAACTTGACAAATATAATTATATTATATTTTATATATAAAATTTCTTTAGAACGCACGTGAGGAAATCTAGTACATATTAATATGAGAATGTATATAAGATTGAAAACATATAAAATAAAAGTATATATAAGCGGGAGAGTAGATATATATTTATTATTTTATTTATTTTTTATGGAAAACATGTCTACTCGAAAATTTAAACCCGAGATATATTCCTTGCTTCATGAAAAATCTTAACATTTTTTAGACCAACTAAAATTATTATTTTTGCAAGGTTATTAATTTATCGACTGTTAATTTAATTGATCAAATCAATCACACTCATATATCTCAAAAAACTAGATGTGCATATTTATCATTTACCATTTGATTAAGTAGTATACACGATTAGGCACTATAAACGGTTAAATTGATTAAGTACTTACGTTTAACCGTACACACTTTTATTGTGTTAATGCTGGTTACATACATTATTTTTTAGCAATACACGTATTTTGATCAAAGTTTTGAATACTTTCTGAGATAGGAATATATATATTATAATATATATGTATAGAATAAAAACATTTATATAAGATATTACAAATTTATTTTAAACTTAATAGTTAGAAATGTGTATATGTTATATAAATGTATATAATATTATTATTAAAATAAAATAAATAAAAAAAGGTACAAGGAAATATGTTTTGACATGAAGATTTGTATATGACAACTATCTTATTTTAATATATATAATAATTATTATAAGATTATTATTATTATTATCACGATAGGTATTAACCCATTAAAATTAAGCGGGACCCATAATAAAAACGTGGCAGAATCATGTAGCGGGTAGAGAACACATTCCGCAATAGCGCGTAGACGCATTCTTGCACGACATATACATTCCACCGTGCAACGCGGCCACAATCATTTTTCTTTTCAAAATATTTCAAATGTGTAGAACAGAAAAAGACCCAGAACGCACAAGGAGACTCTTACTGCTGACAACAAATATACATTTGACTGTATCTAATAGATATATATACGTATATATGTTTATTATATGCGTCTGGTGGAAGGTGTTAATGGTGGGTTTTTGAAAATTTTTGGTGGAAAAACAGTGGGGTGAAGTGAAGGTAAAGCGACGTCGGGTTCAGGTGTAAAACTACCTTTATTGCCTTCTTTCTGTGGACTCTCGTTATTCTTTGCCTTTCCTCATGGATAATTCGACTTTGTTCTGATGTTCTCTAAAAGCCCACAGAAAAGAAAAACCTTTTTCTTGTTTCTCTGTGCCAAAGTTTTGGATTTTTTGGGAGCTTATTCATGCAGGATGAAGTCATTGAATTCAGTATGTTTCTCTGTCTTTTTCTTATGTATTTTTGTTTATGTGCAAAAATTTTCTGCTATCCTGCTTTGCTTCAACTGTTTATTGGAAAGGTTTTGGGGTTTTCTAGAATTTTTTGTATGCTATGTAAGATTTTGAGTTAAATGGTCATGTGTTGGAATTAATATTTTGGCATTCTTTCTTTGTGGTTAAGTATTTTAATTCTTGCAAAATTTAATGCTAAAATATGTACTAGTTAGAGAAAAATTTTGGGGTCCCCCCTTATCACCCTGATATGAGGTCTCTTGATTGCTGATAATATAAATGAGTTGGAATTCGTCAGAACCTTGTTGGAATTGAATTTAAACTGATTCCTGTTTAAAGGAATGTCGTAGTTACGAAATCCTGGTGAATTATTTGTTTGCTTTGATTCTACTGTTCTTGGGGTAACATTCCTGGTGTTAATTGGATGCATAAACTGAAGTTTTCCAGTGTTAAGGTGATAATTAGTGTATACAGGTCTTCCAAATTGAATGATCACTCCTCACTCTGCAGTCAAGAGGCCAAATCTCCTTTTCTTTATGCCTTTGGATTAAGTTTCATCAATATGCTAAAATAAAATGAAGAGGGCTCAAATGCAGCATCTGGTGAACTATGGTAGTTGCCTGTCATTATTAATCATGATATACTTACGAAGCTGTAATGCTGTTGACAGAACTTCGGTGGTTTAGTTACTTAGGTATGCTTATGCATTCCAAATGACCAATTTTCTGTAGTTAGAGGTATTTGACCTAAAAATCTTGTGAATTGTATTTGCTCATATAATTTTGATTTTGGCTGGAGGTCAATGACAATACATTTTTGCGTTGTCTTAACATGTTAATTGACAGGTCATTTCGGATCCTAAAAATAGATGGTGTCTCTGCAGTCTCTTGGTAGCAGCTTCTTTGATTTGCGGTGTTTATTTTCTTGGAAGTGCATGGTTGGGAAAAGATTCATTCAGGGTAAATATTCATGCAAAAATATTAATCATTAGTCGTTTGTTCATCTCTAAACATTTTTAAAACACTGAATGCATGGCTTGTGTGGATTTAATCAAGCTTATAAATATAGTTTTGAAAATAAATATCACGAATCCTATCATGCAGATATTACGTGGATTTGGAGCTAATACAGCCCAAACAAATATAGAATTTGATAAATGCAAGGTACGTTTGTGAAAATTACATTGTATTAGTGGCAATACATTTTCTGAAAAATCCAAAGCACATCTTTATGCATGCATGTCGGTATTTGATATTGGTATTTAGGAGTTAAGCGGCTCCTTCTCCATTGCTGTTATTACTTTTATGGTCCTGTAGGAAAGGAATGTTCATCTGGAAGACAAAAAGTTCCACTGAGATTATAATTGACAATTATATGGTTCTTTTGTGCCATTATTTTGTGTAATGAAGTTTGGAGGAGATTTACCAACAGCGGGAAGTAAAACTTCCCATGCATCCGTTTAGTTCTTGCATTTGGAGTATCTCATTTATGTATTAATTTGTCACTGTTATTCTTGAAACTACTTTTGTAGGTAGGATCAAGTGTGAACATAAGAGTAAATGATACCAAAGAGAACACACAACTCAACAAATGCAAAGTATGTCAAGTCTAATGTTGAGCGGTCCTTTTCTCAATTGATGTTTCGAATTCCGCTTCTGACTTAAATACTTGGTTCTTCTCTTAGGTAAAGTGCAGACCTTCTGGGACTGAGACTTTACCAAAAGGAATAGTTTCACCAACTTCAGACTTGGAAATGAAGCCTTTATTCGGCCCTGTCATGGAAAAGGTACGTAACTATACTGCCACATAAAATTTGTGAGGTTTACATTCAGAGCTTGTCGCTAGAAGTTTGTAGAGTTAACATTTAAAAACTTTAAAAGTATTTGAAGTAACAGTTTAACTATTCTTATATCATGACTACTTAAAGCTATCTACTAGTTGCACTCAAGTTATTGTACTCCTTTTGCAAGTGCGTTCAAACTTATTGGACTTCTCTTATTACTACACAGGTGAACCAGGAGAACTTGAATCATGCAAAGAATTTGTTGGCAATTGCAGTTGGGATTAAGCAAAAAGAATTTGTGAACCAAATTGTTGAGAAGGTAATGTTTGTCATATTTTTTTGTCCCTTCATCCAAACTTTATCGATGCATAATTTTGCTTCAGATTCACTTATTATTTCAATACATGAACTGATATTTGGTGAGTTCAACGTGTTGCAGTTTCTAGCAAATGATTTTGTAGTGATGCTTTTTCATTATGATGGTGTCGTGGATGAATGGAATGACTTCAAATGGTATGGCAGAGTCATTCATGTCTCTGCTGCAAACCAAACAAAATGGTATGGATTTTAAGAGTGTACTAGGGTGGAATAATTCTTATTCCTTGACTTGGGATATATGTTTGGCATGTAGCTACAAATGGAATTGGATAATAATAGATATGAGTTTCAGTTTAGTATATTTTCTATTCTAATGGTGTCCGGTACAATCTACTTCAGTAACTAGCCATGAATGTATACAATTTCTTGATGTGTGCAAGGTCTCATTTTATGGCATAGGTGGTTTGCCAAACGTTTTCTACATCCGGATATTGTTGGTGAATACAAGTATATTTTTCTGTGGGACGAAGACCTTGGAGTTGAAAATTTCCATCCACTAAGGTATTTCACCCTGTATTTGATATCTGTATTCATATTGGATTTTTAACTGGGTTTCTATGGCTGTTGCATTCATCTTTGATGTAAGTGTGTTTGGAATTGGTTATAATTACTCGAAATATTTGTTTGTTAATGAAACTTTAGTTAAAATTTTATTGTAGTGGCTTGTCTTTTCCAGATATCTATCTATTATTAAGGAAGAAGGTCTCGAAATTTCACAGCCTGCTCTTGATCCTGGTAAATCAGAGGTGCACCATCACATTACTGTACGTAGAAGGAGATCAAGGGTCCACAGGTTAGGCAATTTAGTGGTTAACAAGCCACCCAGTCAGTCTTTGACAAAATCTTGAGCTAATTCACATTATCATGTTTTAGAGCTCAATTTAGTTTTTCAAGATTCTTTGATCACCTGATTATTATATACTAGGGAATGCATTTTAAAATGCTAACTTTTCTGGTGAGCCATTTCGGTATGATCTCTTGTTGTAGAACGATAATAGATGAAATGCGCTGGTTAAACCAGTATTTCAAGACAGTCAAAGAACTTTATTTATTTATTTATTTTAAGGTTTTTTCTGCTTGCGGTGTGTCTGGTAAGGATTTCCCCAAATTTTGATCAGTTTCTTTTACTGTTAAGCATTGATCTTGATTAAAGCCAGGTATATATCTTGCCACATGGCTTTTTCAACCATCATTCTTCAACCACTAAGAGGAAAGCGGCGTTGCTATTGCACCTATTTAAAAAGTGCAAGGGGCAATTTTATAATGCAGACAAAATTTAGGCTCCGTTTGTTTAGAATTATAACGAAACTTTTATAACAGCAGCCATTATTTTGCTATCAGAAGGAACAAAAATTTGATTTGACTAGTCCAAATTCACGTGAAAGGAGAGGGAACCAGCGTGGCCTACCCACTTTTTGAAATCCCATTTCAGTCTTGCACCGACACGTGTCCATTTTGCAATTTTCAAGAGAGCAACCATTGCCAAATTATAACAAGAAAAATTATAAACGATACCAAACGGACCCTTAGTCAAAAAGGACTTCTTTGAATTTAGATATGCGATTTTTTTTTTCTCCTGTTTCCTTTTTCTCAGCTGTGGGACAAGTGTGAAATGGTGCATACTCGATTCTTGGGAAAAACCACCCTAAATAAGAAAAGTCATGTACGTGTGTGTGCACGGACATTCCATGTTTGACCTATTTATTTATGCTTTCAATAGGAGGTACTATAAATTAAAAGGAGGTGGAAGGTGCGACGATGAAAGTACAGCTCCCCCTTGCGTAGGGTAAGAATACTACTATCCTGAAGAAGATAATTTACCCTTGTTGTGCAGTTGAGCCCTTTGGTTTTAGTTAAAACTTTTATTATTAAAAATAAATAAATAAAAAATAAAAAAACCATTTCTCATTATATGCCACTTAAAGCCCCAAGGATAATGTAAAATTATGCGGCATGAAATCAAACGTTATTCACACAGGTTAAAATCTTTTACAAGTTCAAACTTTCGTCGTATTGGGTTTTAACAAATTCAGTGAATTTTTTTTTTTAAAATAAAAAATTACTTGAGCTATAATATGTGGCGCAGTTGGGTGGAAATGATGGCTCCTGTGTTCTCAAGAGCCGCTTGGCGTTGTGCTTGGTATATGATCCAGGTATGCAATCTTTTCTATATTTTTATTACTATTCCACAATAGTGATTCTGCTTATCCAATGATGAATATTATGCAGAAGTAATAATAATGTGTTTAATTATGAAGAAGCTTGAACGGACAGCAGAATATAGCACACATATCAAGTCCGAGTGTGCACATTAGGAACTTGTAAATTGAAAACATATTTCATGTTAATGTTCATGCTGTTATAAATAAATTCTAGAATAGTTGAATTCAGAGTGCTTTAAGGATCTAAAAATGATTTTGCTTTCCCGTGAGAAGTTAAATCCTTCTTTTACTTCTAGACTTGCTAAATGCCTAAATCTTACTTCTGTGTTCCGTGAAAAACTTACACAGAATGACTTGATCCATGCGTGGGGCCTCGATATGCAGCTTGGTTACTGTGCACAGGTAAGTTTCTGAATATATTTCCATTCTGCTTTGCGGAAACTTCCTTGATCAAAAATCAATTTTATCACAGGGTGATCGGATGCTTAAAGTTGGGGTTGTTGATGCTGAGTATATAGTTCATCTGGGTCTTCCTACACTTGGTGGTCCTCTGGAAGGACACAAGGCAAGTAAACTGGAACCTACAATCTAGGACTTGGCGTGGAATATTTTATGTGTTAAATAGGAAAGAATGGATAGTCATTTGATTGTTGATTGACTAGAATCTTTTTCATTCTCTCTCTCAATTAAATTACTCTTGAGGATACTTTTATCTGGCAGAAGTTCTACTATATTTCCCTCATGTTTTGCTTGGTTTTTAATTTGTAAATTCTCTTATGAGCAGAGTAATAATTGTTTATATTTTCCTGGACACTTAAAATCATTCATTTCCTTGAACCCTTCTATTCCCTCTTGGATTATTGATATGGCTTTTGAGTTCTTGTGATGTTTCTTTTACATGCGCAGCTGACTAATGAATCATCCGGCCAAATTGCCGGATCAAAGAACTTATCAGATTCAAAAGCACTGGTAAAGTTTCTAGTCCAGACATTTTTTTTTTTTTTTGGTTGTTGTCTGCCACCGTTTGTTCAATAAAGAATTTATGTTTTGAGCTTCAGGTATCGTCGGTTTTGTACAAATTTGACAACAGATCTGCAGTAAGTTGTCTGCCACTCATGTTGCCTTGGGTTTTCACCTCTTGCTGATAGATATACTTAACAAGGTTGTGATAATAATTATATATACGCTTTTTGTACATAGGTACGGAGACAATCCTATGTTGAAATGAAGATTTTCAGGAATAGGTGGGATAATGCCGTTAAGGAGGACGAATGTTGGGGTGACTTCTACCCACAGCCGTCGGATAAAAAGCTACATTAGGAAGAAAACAATGGCAATCCAAGACTGATGTCGGAGGTGCTCGACTCGTTATACCTGTACAGAGACAAGGACGAGTTGCAGTGCCAGTCATACATTCTTTTCTCACTGCATGGAAAGTGGAAAAGGAAAAACCATCCTTTGTGTATAGGAGATGATGGTCGAGTTTTGCGTTCAGCAATCTTTTTCTTTTCTTCATGTTTTAGTAAGATTTTTGGATATTTCATCCCAAAAATATAATAAATTTGATCGTTGTTTATCACACGTAATTGTATTTTTTGAGAAGTGGCCTCTCAGAGCAAGTATGGCACAATGGACTATATATCCGCCACACTTGGAAAATCAGCTCTTATGTATACATAGATTTTGTTTCTATAAACTCGTCCCTACTCCCTTTTTTTTTTTTTTTTTCTGTTCCTTACTCTCATTTTTCTCCCCTGAGAGCGTTTTTAATGTCGGAAATTAGATTCTTTCACCCAACAACAGAAAATAATCTATATATTGAAGGTTGGAAAACCCCATTTTGAAGGAAAAATGGGTAAATTTTAGGTTAAATTGGCCTCTCTTTCACGCACCCTTCTACTTTTCGCTCTACAAAAAAGTTCACAAACCGCACATTATGTCCCATTGTCCATAGAGCAGCATATATGAAAGTAGGATTTTCTGTGAAAAAGATGAAGATGACTTTGGATCGAGAATTACTTTATATCTGAGTCTTCAAGCAACAACCAGTCAAGCATTGAATTCAATTCAACCGCAAGACAACTGGGAATACAACACAGGTTTTGGATCAGTAGTATATATTACTCTGTAAATGTATGATTTTCTGAAAGAAAAATTTTTGTATTTCATGGACTATCGCATTATTGGAAATTAAACGATTGTTCCATTTCTACAAAATCCATAAGACTCCATCTAAATCTGTAACTTAATGGTATCTATTAAATTCACTTGGACGAATTATTAAAATCTAAGGATTCTCGACTTTCATAGAGTTCACTAAAATCTTAATTAAAGAGATATGGATTTGTATAGTATTTTGAAATCCATTAAAATCCAAGTTAAGGACACCCTCCTTAGTATTCATCGGGTGGACAATCCACTACATTTGCGAACTCCAAGGTCTCCTATAGGGGGTTGAATTAAATTTAATTTTTGTACAACAACTTAAAACACTCCAAGTGGAAATGTAAATGGGTCACCTATAGCTTATGAATTATTGGTAAATTTCTTTGAGCTTCAAATGTCAGATTGAAATGTCAGAAAGCTGGTAATATTTATATTAATAGCGCTAAATGGAGTTAGGGATGCTTTTTTCTAGACTCTCATTTCTGATATCATTCAATCTAGATGTTAATTAACTTTGTCCTCTCCATTCTCCGAATCTTAGCACTTCATTTTTGGCCTATCATTGAAAGTTTAACACCCAATTTGAATGCTATAAAATGTGAACAAATGAATCGTATTTAGATTATGATCACAAAATGTCTAGCTATATCATCTTGACAACAAATGTTTGAAACGTTGATAAATGTTTCAGACATGTTTTCTCATTTTATTGCCTAGTTCAGTAGTTTTGTTCACCTACCCCATGGGGATAGATTAAAGTTTCCCCCCATCCTATATGTCATGTCATTCATTCACCAATTACAAAAAAAAAAAAAAAAGAAAAGGAAAAAGGAAAGAAACCCCCAGCCCCACCCAACCACAAACAACCCCCTCATGCGGCAATCAATGCCACAGGAAGTTGCACAAAAAATTGGGTTGGGGGGGGGGCGTTCTTCTGTAGCAGAAGAAAAATGGGAGGTTCTTCCTGATTCCCGCAGCAGGATCCGGCTGCAGGAATGGGGGGAGAACCCCCCATTTTTTGTGCAACTTGAATGCCGCCGGAAGTTGTAGTCATTGTTTGTGGGGTAGGGGTAGGGGTAGGGGTTTCTTTTCTTTTCCCTTTTTTTTTTTAATTGGTGAATGAATGGCATGCCATAAAAGATGGGGAGAGACTTTAATCTACCCATAGGGATAGGTGAACAAAACTATTATACCAGCCTTTTAGTTTGTTTAACAGTTTGTTTCCTTTCCCAAAAAAAAAAAAAAATGATTTAACAGTTTGTGCATCAGCACCTGAAGTCTGTTAATAGTTACACACATGCATAGGTGTATACAAAATGAAAATCAACTGATCATAATGGTTCTCAAAAACATCCAGCAGAAATTCTTTCAGTGAAACAGTAGTGCCAAGATCGGAAGGCGTCGTGTAGGGAA
>CAVNYN010274353.1:0-26061 GCA_963692815.1 Nyctanthes arbor-tristis
TTCCGATCTATTGTGATAGCCTCAGTCCCACATCGCTTGGGTAGAGAAAAAGAGACCAGTTTATAAGTTAAGAGATCCACTCCATCTGACATGAGGTATTTTGGGATAGAAGCCCAAGAGCAAAACCGTGCGGGCTAGGCCCGAAGCGGACAATATCATGTCAAAGTGAAGCGGGTCGTCACAACATCAATGTGATAGAAAGAGTATCCTACTAGAGTAACCTGCCAGTCATCAGTCCAAAGTAACATCAAACCTCGACTACATCTTTTACTATCAACATGAAAACCATTAGCGAAACCAACAGTGTGTTACACCCACTCAGCTTTATTTCCGTATAGTTTTGTCTCTATGATAAAAACCATAGAAGGGGAGAGATCAGGGACAACCCTCCATAGATTTGATAATGCCTGAGGACTCCCCAAGCCACAAGCATTCTAGCTAAGGAGACTCGTGGCAACCAGCAGGTTTGCAAGGCAACCGCGGCTGCTGTAGTAGAAGTATTACTACCTTCCTCTAATGCCTGTCGCTTCCTCACCGTCTCCGAAACTGTATTACCCGAGACTGCCTTCCTTTTCTGTCCTTAGACTGAGGCACTGTCATGTCCACCACCCTAGTTCCCCTCTTCCTGGTAAAGTTGAATTTACCGGTTTGATTTTTTCTTTTTCCCTCTATTTACTATCATGTTGCTTTCCTCTGCATGGCCCACATTATCTGTTTCCATAGCTAATGTGATTTGCTGATCAACATTTAGTGGTGTTTACACAAGGGCTGGTGATTCAATGGCAGAATTAAGTGCGTTGTTTATTCCACCTCCATCGTCTGCCTTTTTCCCCCCATCTTCCTGCATCAAACTGGTTGGTATAGCCTCAAACTCCTTTTCTTCTTTGCCAAATTCTGTTCTTTCCTTCAACGACACATAATTATTTCTAGTAGTTTGGTGTTTATAAAAATGGGCAGAATACTTATTGTTGCCTATATTCGAAGGATGTGATGAATTCATGGCATTAGACTTACCTACCTTCTGATTCTCTTTTCGATGTCTTCCCCTACTACCCACAGAAGCTTTAAGTAATTCTCCTATTGATGATGTTCCTTTCGCCGAAAAATGGAAGGAACGTCCTTTCCGCAATCAACAAATATGTGATTTAAATAACCACGAAGTGAACAAAAATCTGGGAGTTTTTCATATTTGAGATCAAGCTGGGTCAGATTAACAGAGTCTCCCAATTTAATCCTGATAAACCGCCTCAAAGATTTGTCAACATTTGTCTCTACCCTAATCTTGAGGAATTTTCCCAAGCAAGAGCCTTGTTCATCACAGTCTACATCGAAGAAAGAAATTAATGTGATTTACAATCGTTTCAGCCATCGCCGGTCGCATATGAATCAGTGGCAAATTGTATACCTGCACCCAAATGGTGCCTTATTGAAGACGGCTTCATCTGGTGGGAACAGTGTTTTATCGATGAGAAAGCGAGAACTGCCCAATTAAAATTCCATAGTTGGTCCTAAAGTAGTTTTTGTCTATCTTTGCTATCCCCGAACTCCAATAGAAATAGATCATTGTCCAGAAAATTTATTTGCAGTGTGCTCATGGGTTTCCATATACTAATCATAGTACTTTTAAAAGCTTCTCGGTGATATGGTCAGCAAGTAAGAATTTTCCTCAGTAGAACGCATTTTGCTTCATGGATGTGATTTCCCAGCGTTCTTCATCCACTTGTAATACGGTTTCATCTTCGGTCTTGACTGAGAACGAATTCCACATAGCATCGATCGATTCCATGACGGTAATCAAGCTGCTGAAAATGGTGCTGTTGAAATCAGGTCCTAGCAGGAACTAGGAGAGAGTCGGTCTCTCTAGAAGACTAGAGATATACTCCCAATGAACCTTTAGAATTGATTGGGTTTGGATTCTAAAATGGCAAAAAATATATATATTTAAGAAAAGGGTTCTTTAGATGAAAACCATTTTTTTTAATAGTGTTTTGAAAAATACATTGTATTCCAAAAGTATTTATAAAAATATCCTTTTCAGTAGTAAAAGTACGCTGCTATATTTTAATTAATTTCAAGTTTTCATTAATTTAATTATAATAATCTTATTTTTATTATTAATATTATTATAAGTACAATAATAATACATAACAATTATTATAATTACTATGTAGTTGTTTTTCAATAAGATCGCTGCCACATCGCAACCGCACTGTCATCGCCGCTACCGCTTAAGTCAATAACAAATTAGCAATAAAAATCTAAAATAACAAAAACATCGTAAAACGAAAAAAAATTAGTATATGGCACCCAAAAAAATTAGTATAAAGCAAGACAACAACACACAAAAAAATTAAACAAGAAATTTCATGTGAGATCGGAAGAGCGAAAAATAATGGTAACAATAACCAAAATAACAAAAAATTCATGTGAAGTTAAAAAGAATTCAAAGCATGGTAACAATTTAAAAACATATTATGTTACTATTGAGAAAAACAACAGTAACAAAACAACCGGGGGTGGTAACAAAATAACCCAAAAAAAAACCAGAAATAAGTATAGCATAGGAAAATGGTAACAAAAAAACAACATAATTAAAAAAAGGGTGGATTCTTTTTAACTTTGGCTTTCAACTGGAGAATGGGAACACAGTAACGTAAAAGATAAATGGTAACAAAACAACTGAAAAAATCAAAAAGGACAAAAAAAAAAAAAATATGAAATTTGGAATCACGCCAAAAAATGGTCAGAAATTTGGCCATCTCTTTCCTCCCACCTCAAATGTCAATTAAAGGAACGAAAATAAAACAAACTAGAGGAATTGCAATTTAGGTGGGTTTGTGGGATCAAAGAAAAATTAAAAAATAAAAGGTTATTGGGGGGAGAAAGAGACGTGTGCAGTGTTATGGCAATGGCAATGGCAGCGGTGACGGTGGCGGCTTTGAAGAATAGTAATCAGGAATAAACGTGTAGTGGCAGCAGCGTCATTGCAGGCGGCGGTGGGAGAAGGCTGGTGGAGGTGATGGTGGGTGGCGGTGGAGGCAGTGGTGCGGTGGGTGGCGGCTGGTAGAGGAGGCGGTGGAGGTGTTTGGTGGAGGTGGTGGTGGATGGCAGCTAGACGGTTTTGAGCTGAATGATGACAATGATCAATAATTAGGGTTTGGGGATTATATAATATGTGTTAATGAATTTTAAAAAAATTTAAATTAATAATAATAAATAATGTAATTTTTTGTTTAAATATAATAATAAAAAAATAATAATAAGGGTGTTTTTATACAATTTAAAAGGGTAAATATACCATTAGTTTTAGTTTTAAAGGTATAATACGAGACCCAATTAAAAAATGATCATATTATCTAATTTCCTCTTAAGAAAATGAGCCTAATTTTTAAGTAATAAAATTTAAATCACATTAGTTTGTAAATGCCGTCCAATTAGTGATGAGTATATAAATTAAACGAGCCCGTTAAGAATTTCTAATTTTTTTCCAATTTAACTATTCATGAGTATTTTTTTAATTTAAAATACAAGCGGTTTAGATTGGTTTAAACTAGCTTTCAAAAGTCAAAACTTAAACCAAACTATTTTAAGGGGTTTAAAATTTTTCTTTAACGGATCAATTTGGGTTTTTGGTTTAGCAGTTTACTTGTTCACCCATACCTGTGGCAACATCTCTACTGATGGACTGACGCTCGAGCAAAGGAATGAGTCACAAGTTGAATTATAAGCCGGGCATTCAATGTAGTTAAAATAACTGAATTTTTGGCTGTTTGGTCAAGTAAGGCCTTCTCAATGTGACAATGAACATTTTTCCTATTGATTTTAGAGGGGGGTATTTGTGTTTGGTCTTCGCCCATCTTTATATATGCGAGTGTTCATTCGACTCGGCAGAATGTTCTTAGAGGGGCGATGGGCACCAGCCACTTATTTATTTAGATGTTGAGGCAAGGCAACTAGCAGGAAAGTATAGATTTGCTTGATGGCAACACTACTGCGATGGAATGTCCACAACCTACCCTTGTGTACCGCGGATCCTTGTCCCTCTATTCGAAATGAAAAGAGCCTTCTCGCTTCTTGGAGATTGATTTGCGCCTTCGGCGTCTCAATTGGAGGTGCAGTGTGAAAGCTCCTTTCCATTCTGCGGAGAAAAGAGTTCGCACAAAACGCAATTATTCTTCCAAGAAATGGGCATTTTTGACATTTCACCTACTCCCTCAATACCGTCAGAGACGAGATGCGGGACAACTGTACAACTGTCATGTTCTTGTTAGTAGGATTGTGGTCCTATTTCTTAGTGAATATTAAGCACCTCAGGGTTATCTTGTACCCCTCAGTCTCAATTATATAATTCATGTTACCTTTTATAGGATGTTCTAATTATATAGCCATCTTTTTTTATTAAGAAGTTGAAAATTATATTATTTTACTAATTAACCATCATTTAATACTTAGTTAAAATTATACAGGCAAATCAAGAATACAAATTACAAAATATATATTTTCAGTACAATTCTTAATCCACGTAAAAATATAAAGTAGACTATATAATCTATATATATATATTAAAGGAGATTAGTCTGCTGTATACTTTATCGTGATTTTCCCACCCAAATTCTTGGAAGTAGGGACTTTTTTGTCTTCTTGATTCATTATTGGTATCCCATGCGGTTTACTTGATAATTATTAAGATCAGGCCGCAATTTAGCTTTTCAATGCTGATTTCTTTGCTATCCTGCTTTTAGAGTGCACGTTTTCTATCTCCTCCTGTGTAATTTGCTAGATACACTTTTGGAACACTCTTATCAATCTATGGGTTTCTTCAACTTTGATTGCGGCTGAGATTTGGATTCATATTCCTTATCTTATTTGATTTTGAAATGTATTTATCTGATATCTGAAGATATATATCGACTGTCGTTTATCTGATTGCGTAATGGACAGAGGTGACTGTATTATCTCAATTGGAAGGATGCGTGATTTTGGAAGGGATCTTCATTTCGCCTCTTTTTGGATTCAATTCAAACCCTCCATAAGTTCAATCTTCTTTGTTTTTAAATTATGATTAGTATTAGTATTCCAACTTTAGGGTTTTTATCTCGATTTTTTTTATTTTCTGCTTATCTGATATGGGGGCTGATATTGGTGAGATTGAGTGTTGTTTGCAGTATTCTTCCTCGCCCTATTTAAGGACGTCCTCACCCAAGTGATGATTCACCACCATCGTCTTCCTCCCTTCACATTGAGTGATTATTTACCTATTTATGGATGATCGTTGAGCGAAATAGACATTTCTAGTACGTATAATTCGTAAATTGTATACAAGTGAGAAATATTCTATCGAGAAGATTTTTGCTGATGAGGAGGTATGCGTTCAACGTCCTTACTGCATTTTTTTATGTTGCTGATGACGTTCCTATTATATTTTTGTTGTCTTTGTATGGGTTTAATTCGGTGTCATGTTGTACTTTCTGCTTTTCATTTGCTAATGGGTTCAGATCATATTATTGTTAATTTCTGGTTTCACATAATATTATTTTTGACTTTGCATGTGTTTGTTCTTCCATGTGAGGTTATATTTTTTTCGTTTCCATTTGTTGATATCTGGGTTCATATAATTTTCTATATCTTTTTGAAATATATGTATTTCTTTTCTTAGTGTATTAATTAATATACTATTTGTGTTCAAAATAAGTTGAGGCTTGAATTTTATTATATATGGTTATGGGCGAGCTAAAGCAGAATTTAATGTAGAGATTGGCAAGTTTCAGATTGAAGTTGTAAAATTATTTTTTCTTTTGAATCAATCATCAATAAGTTTACAAGTAATGTTGTTTTTGGGATTCAATCAACCAATCTTCCAGTTCCGTGATTATGCTTATACATGCTTAAGACATTTTTAAAAAATGTTAAAAAGTCAAAAGTAAGTATACAAGAATTTTGTTGGGATAAGTAAGCATTATACTATTATTATAATATTTAATTATTATATGTAGAGATTGGCAAGCTTCAAGTTGATGCGTTTAATATTTATTTATTATAAAGCTTTAATATGTAATCTTTATATTTTTCTATTTTTGGGTGATTATTTCTGTGCTGATTTTTCTATTTGTTTTCTTTTTCTTATTTTGTCTTTGTATTTGCAGGTTAATTTCCCCGGGAATATTTATATTGTTGCTCATGGATTAGTACTTTGAATATTTTGAAGACAAATGTTTCTTGGTGGTGGTGGTGGAATATAGTTTGAGGCGGGTTGTTTCATTTTTTACTTTTTTATTCTTTCTAAATTTATTTGTAATTTCTATGGATTTTTTGTAGATTGTATAGGTTAGTTGTATTTTAATTGTACTTTAGCTCTTTATTAAATTTTTATTATTTGTTAAATAAATAATAACTTATTTATTTCAATCATTGCATCTAATTTATTCTATGTTTTTCAATCCCTATACTCAATTCCGCGTAACATTCATTTTTACAATTCATCTTTACTAATCATCTTATAATAGTTTACTATTTTGTGTAGAGATTATTTACATATTCTTTGTTGTTCTAATATATTTTAAAGACAATGACAATTAAATAAAAATAAAATGATAAATAGTTTTCAATTAACATGAGATAGCTTATAAAATATCTATTATTATATAGTGACCAAGATCGGAAGAGCACCTTCACTCCATTTGGTCATGTAACAATACTCCAAATCCAGTTATAGTATCAAATATTTCTCCAAAGTCATATAACTAATTATTGCAGTTGACCTGTAGAGAATAATAGATTAACCTATCTTACGGATTATCACTTAGGTACTAATTGTTTTTGTACTTTCAGTGTAACGCACGGGTGAAAATCTAATTAATATGAAAGGAGTACTTAGAGCATTTCTAATGGAATAACCAATAGAGAAATTTTTGTGCCACATTATTTTTAAAAAATGACATGGTAATAAAAAAATAGACATTGTCTACTAGAATATCCAGACAGTGTTGTAAATAATGTCTATATGTAGCCACTTTTTTATTTTTTCTTTTTTCCCACTATTATGTCAACTATTTATATCTTGACAAGTTTCTCATTACTTCATAAATTCACATGACCATTGGAGATACCTTATACAAATTTTTACTAATTCAGGTCACCTAGGAAGCAATCTACCTTAGACCATTAGAGATGCTTTAAGTATCCTATGTTAAGTGTGTTAAATCGATGAAGGAAATGTTAAAAGTGTGATGAATTATATTACAAATTTATGTTTGTCGTTGGGAGTTTTGTTGGTTTCTTTTGAAAAATCAATATCTTAAAAGTGTTGGGTTTCCACGCATTTTATAACCATAATATTCATATATTTATCTCTTTCCTATTAAGATCGGAAAATTTGTGTTTGTAACATTTGGTATCAGAGCTAATCAAGCAAAGCTGCTATAAGTTTAACAATGGAGCAAAATTTCGAGCACGATGATTACTCTTTTGAAGAAAAAGGAGGGCTAGCTGGTTTTGTTTTACCTCCTACCTTTCAATAAAACTATTCTTTTGAAGAGAAAATTTTGGTGGAAACTATTTCTCTCAGTTTTGAAGCTCATTGGAGGAAAAAAATATTGGTGGATATGACTGCCCAAATGATTCGGAAAAATAAAGAAAAAGGCATAGATACACACATATCAAAAGAAGCCAAGAAACTGTAGTTTAATGATTGTGAGAAAAAATGATTTTCAGAAGCAAAATAAATGTAGTTTCTCAACTTCTACTTTTAATTTTTCCAATTAATAATAATTAAAATTTTGAATTTAACTTTATTTTTAATTTTTAATACTTTTTATACGTTTGATGAGGACGGAGAAAATTCACTAATCTTCTTTTATAACAATTTATTTTTATTTATATTTTCTTATTGAATCATAATTTATTTATTTATTTGTTTGTGCACTAAATATGTCTATTTTTTCTTATATTTCGGGTCAGAGGTTCTAAGTTCAAACTATCCTCTCCCCTATTTCGCCCTTGTGCCAGAAAAAAATAAAAAGGTCTGTTTTTATTTTTTATGTAATTTTTTAATTTCAAATATTTTTTTCTGTCAAAAAGAAATTTCAAATAATTTTTCATTCTTAATTATTATCTGTTGATGATTTATAATTGAGGAACCCCTTTTTTTAGTCCTATCATTTTTAAACCATCATATCAAACTATTTGCTTTTATACCCCATTGCATTATTTTTATACCACTAATTATTTTATTTTAATAAATAATTTTATTTTATTTTACCATTTTATTATTTTAATAAATCATTGTAATTAATTTTAATATTGATTTATTTATTTATAGGCTAGATTATATATGTGTGTGTATATAAATGTCTCTCTATATATATATACATATAGGTAAAACCCTAGACGTAAACAACTCGGCAGCTGCCGCCATGCCCACCACCAAAAACCACCGGCCGCCGCATCTCACCACCCGCTGCTCCCACCACAACAACCTGCCGCCGCCGCCTAGCACCATGACACCCAACTGCCGCCGCTGCCGCCTAGCACCATGACACCCAACCATGCCATATATAACACCCCACCACCGCGGTGCTGGCGCGACTATTTCTCTATTAATAGAGAAACAGAGAAATTAATTGATCAAAATCCAACTTACAGCCGACGTCCCAACCAGCGTTCAGTTAATTCTGAGGACCTGAAGAAACCAAAGAAGAATAGTAATATCAGAAAATAAAATCAGCCGGGTACGAGTAAAAATTATCTTACCTTTCGTCAGTACATTGTTAAGTCAGGTCGATTTTTTTATCTCGTCCTCGACCGAATTATCTATTTAGTCGGCTACTTCTTATTTTAACAGGATCGGTTACTCGTGGGTATCGAGTTTGTCGGGTCTTTTTGTAACTCCTACTAAAGTCACTTCATAGTATTCCATATCGAATAAGCACATAGTAACTATTAGTTAACAGTAAGATAATCAAAATATTATAGTTCAATATGATTAATCATACATTATTTAACATTTCGTACTAATGTCAGATATAATTTGATTTGATATCTTCTCATGCAGCGCACGGGTGATAAACTACTACTACTAGTAGTAGTAATAAAACAATAATAAATTGAATTCAAAAATAAATTTTTATAATAAAGTTAGATAAACATTGCATTTGAGTTGCGGAAAAAAAAATTGCATTTAAGATTTACGCGTGAAAAGAGGATATAATATATGCTTAATAATTAAATGAAAATAACTATTCAACACACACACACTCTCTCTCTCTCTCTCAAAATCAGTCCACATTGATCATAATGCCACAAATCATCTACCGCCATCCATTGACAAAATCACATGATCTTTGATGCTATCATACTGAGTGCTTGAGCTCTTGCCCTCACCAGTTGAAATTGCAAAGGTATTTATGTTCCCAGAAAGCAGGGATTCTATCTCTTCTAGATCGGAAGAGCTCAGTTTGCTCCCACAAGTGTTTTCCTGATAGTCTCATTCCTTTGAGTTCCATAGCCACTCTTTCATACTAGGTCTATCCTCCCCTTTCATAGATAAGCACCTTGTTGCAATTATAGCAACTGTAGCTAACTCCTTTTTATTTCTCTCGCACACAATATTGTCATCTAGAACTTGGAATAAGCAGTTACGCTGTAGTGCTGAAAGAAAATAGTTGGCTAAGCTTCTTTCCTCCTCTGGTCTATCACAGCTCAATGCCCTCTCTCCTGTTAGTAGCTCGAGCAGGACTATTCCAAAGCTGTAAACATCACTTTTTTTCAGTAAGTTGGCTTGTTAGCATGTATTCAGGGTCTAAGTATCCAAGAGTTCCTCGCACCATGGTAGACAATTGAGTTTGGTCTAGGGGAACCAATCTCGATGATCCAAAATCTGACACTTTTGTTGTGAAATTAGATTCTAAAAGAATATTTGCAGATTTAACGTCTCTGTGTATGATTGGAGGGGAATCATCTGAATGCAGATACGCTAGCACTCCAGCTGCCTCCGTAGCTACTCTTAACCACATGTCCCAAGAAAATGAACGTGCCTTTGTTTTATTGTGTACATGTTCAAAAAGGGTGCCATTGTTGATGAACTCATAAACCAGAAGAGGAGATTGTGTTTCTAAGCAACAACCAGGGAGCCTGACAACATTCTTGTGGTGTATTTGAGAAAGAACAATCACTTCATTGATAAACTGTTGAACTTGATTTGGATCAACTTCTTTGGACTTCTTGATGGCAGCTAACTGATTATCTGGTAAAAAGCCTTCGTACACAGTGCCATATCCTCCTTGACCAACAATTCTACTGTCATGGAAGTCATCGGTTGCCTTCCGATCTCTCAGCAGAAGTGAATATCTTTGTCTTATAACGTAGTGACTGCTCATTTTGGATGAGTTTTTCTTGCAACAATAAGCCACCGTTTTGAAGGAAGAATTTCCGCTTCATTTTTTTCAACTTTCTTCTCCTGCATTTTAACTGTAGCCAACATGCAACAAGCAGCAAAATACTGATTCCTACAGCAATAACTGCAATGTAAATTTTATGTTAGCTTCATTTGCACGCTTTTTAAACAAGCAAGGCAGAAGTTAAAGCTAGGGGATCGTAGGGCTAACCAATGACAACTTTGAGAACTTGTGATGGACTCCGAATGCAACCACTTCCGTTTTTCTTTCCATCACCATAGTAACCTCTCGGGCAAACACATTTAAAACTCCCTAATGTGTTAATGCAATGTTTTTCACAATTATTGACAGTTGGATCTTGACATTCATGAACATCTGCACATGGAAAATAACAATTGTTGACAATATGCTGTATTTATTTGATCCACATTAATCCCCTTTCAGATGGTCCTGTTTATTTGGTTCACTTTTATGTTCATTTAAAATTTAACCCCTATGTAATATTGAATGGATAAAATATTGTCTTTTTCTAATACTATTTTTAATACATACTACCAGTGGCAGAGTTAGCACAAGAAAGTAGGGTGCGCCGGATTGAAAAAAAAAAAAAGAAAAAAAAAGAAAAAGATTTTTCCCCCAGCCCAAGCATATAATTTTGTTTTCCTCCTTAAGAGGCACAACGAAAAAAATAATTTCCCCTTCTGCCGGGGACCAGGGGAGCACTCCCTTGTTCCCCCTCTGCACACTACTAATTAAATAAAGATATTCTAAGAAGTTTGTCAGCATAATTTTTTTCTTTTCCGATATAATTCTTAATTCTTGTGGAAAAAGTAAAAATGGTGGAAATAATTAAGGAGGGAGTACTTGAGGATCATATGTATGGAAATTTTCTAAGGACATAGATTAAGCTTAAAAAATGGAGTCAGATTTATTTTCATAGCCGGACTGTATATGTATAAAGATAGGATGCTAGTACCTTGACAGCCATCAATGAGGTACGGATTTCCATGGTAACCCTCTTGGCAAGAGCAACGGTATCCGTATCCATTATCGGGTTTATAACACTTGGAATTCACACTTTTACATGCATAACTAGTCATGTTACTGTGAGACTCCTCACAGGTTCCATCTCCAACTCCCCAGTCAATCACCATATGTAGCTTCTCTACATTTATCAAGCTAGAAAGTGAACTTTTGGAGAAGGTGAACGTACTTTCCTCAGCAAGAAACCCGTAACTGCAATTATTAAAGTCGGACACATTTGTGAAATTATAAAAGCTCCACAAATTCACCCGAACCAACCAGGCTTGTTTTGGGATAGACATTTGGCAACAACCTGAACCAGAACATGAGCCGTCTACCAAATCATCTGTGTCGGCACAAGTGGAACTGCACCCTGTGGTAATTCCGGTTGAATCGTCTCCCGAAGACATAAGCGTAAGTATCACAACCGATGACGATGAACTTATTGGCCATATAATTGACCATAAAGCCTCTGGGCACTTTTATCCAATTATTATTATGCAACACTCTGGTGCCATTCTTAGAATAACAGTCTTTCGCTATAAATTGCAAGACACGCATTTGGCCCTCCAAAGATATGTCTGTGATTTCTATGGTTGAGTTTCGAAAGAATGCCACCGGAGGATCATAGGTTTTTTTGCAAATGACTAAGAATGATTGGTTGAAGGAACAACTCTCCGTTGTGCCAAAGGGTATGGAATACTTAGATTTCCACAACGATCTGCACAGTTTGGGTTTGATATTGCAAAATTTGGACTCGGGGTAACTATTTGTCATACGAAAATAAGCAGAATCGGAACAAGCTTCAAATGCAAATGACATTGCATTGTTGCCTCCCCCCCCCCCCCAAACAAGGCTGTGCGGTAGTGGTAAGTAATTAGATGCCATTATATATAAATAGATATATTTTTCAAATTAACGTACAAAATAATGTGAACTTTACAAAGTCATTGGCAGCTAGTGACTAGTCAACCTACATCTTGTCTTGATTCTTGACTAGCAAAGTGTGGGAGTGTTAACGTAACAACCACGAAACTAGCTACCGAGTCAAAGTCCATGAACTTAGAAGTTGGAATTTATATGTAATTATTAAGACCGTTTTTTATTAAATAGGGTAAATTCTCCGTTTTATAATTAGAATTATTTTTCAAGTTACTTAATACAGGGGTTAAGATTATAAATTTAACCTATTTTATAAAAGATTATAGAAATGATTACCTATAATTAAATAGTATTTTCCAATAATAAAGAGAAATGTAAATGAAGAAATGACTACATTTTTGTAGTACAGTGAATGATTCAGTTTTGAAAATTACGTCGCCGTGAAATTCGGTTAAGTGTTTGGCCTTCATTTGCTTGATTGCCCCCCCCCCCCTTTTTTCTCCCTTTAACTGATTACTAGTCGTGTACCCTGGCGTTGTATGAAATAAAATAATTAGCAACAAAAAAATACGTGACAATTTAAAAAATTAAATAATCACGATTTATTTGTGTATTAGTTACTCATATACATATTTTTAATAATATATAAACATAATCAAATTAAAACGTAGAATATTTTCACTTGACACAAAATTAATTACATTGTCATTCATATATAACAATATTCTTAAGTAATGAAAATAAAAATGATGAATTTATTAGTAAAAATTAATTTCATGTGGCGTATGAAAATCAAGAGACTATAGAAAGTGGAGTATACAAAACTTATATAATTCTATAATTATCCTATACCCACATCTTTATTTAATAAGCACCAGTACAAAAAATTCAAGAACACATTTAGGGTATAGATAATGTTTATTTATTATTATAATAAATTCTTTTTCACGTTCATTTTCTACATATTCTTTGAAAAATTATTTTTCACATTTCCTCACACTACTACAAAAAAGTATAATAGGCGTCGGTTGTAATGAAAAATACGCATCGGTTGTGGTGGCGATGCTATTGGCGACGATGCGAATTGTTAAGATATACATATCGGTTGTTGAGCGATGCCTAAAGTAACTATAGGCGTCGGTTGTTTCACAAAAACCGACGCCTAAAGCCAGGCATCGGTTCCTCCTTAACAACCGATGACTATTGTCTTTTTTTTTTCTTTTTGTATTGTCTTTTTTTTTGTCCTTCTCGAGATCCGCCAGTCAATGTAACTAAAGCCATCGACATTCAAAATTCAAACTCTAAATTCAAATCCAAAATTCAAAATTTAAATTTGGAAACAATCTGCCACTTTCACGCTGTCACCGGAAATGATTCACTAGCTACAATACGCCGTCACCGGAGTGGCATGTGAAACACACGTTAAATCATGTACAATATAATAACAATATAACAAACAAATATATCACCGTCCACATAATACTCTTCATATTCGTCCAAAAAAAAAAGAAATCTAAATGAGAACTTCCCCTCAAGTATTGCTAGAAATATGGCCTATCATATGAGAGGACAAAAGAAATGGTAAAAGATTCAAGGAATTAACCGTGAAGAATACAACTCCCCGAACCAATTTCTCCACATCAAGCCCTCAACAATTGGTATTATCCTTCAAAAAATTTTTAGATCACAGTGAGTGACAAATACAAGATAGATACAAGAGAGGATTACAATACGGAGAATGCACACAGAGAGAAAGAAGCCGCAAATCAATATCTGTAACTATATATACACACATGCACACATAAATATAGAAGACACAAAAGAATACACGTCGATTCTTAAAATAGGAACCGACGTGCATTATAATAAATATTATTATATATATGTAATATATGAATACACGTCGGTTCCTAAGGTAGGAACCGACGTGTATTATAATAATTATTATTATATATATAAATATTATTATAAGGTTAGTGAATACACGTGTATTTCTAAATTTTTGAAATGAAGACAATGGGTGTCGGTTTCACGACGACACATTCGAAATTTAAAATTTTTAATATGACATTGGGCATCGGTTACTCGAGAAACCGACGCCTATTTTTTAGCGCCTGTATTGTTGAAATTTTCAAAAAAGCCACTGTCTTTTCTTTGCACGTCGGTTTTTGAGCAAACAGACATGTATTCCCTATTTTTATTGTCTTTTCTGTTGTAGTATCATATAGTGCAATACATTTTCTAAAGAAATCGTTGTTCACTAAATTTATTTTAAAAATTCTAAAACACACCCCTTCCAATTACAAAAGACTCAAAGAAAAGAATATTACGACAAAAGAAAAATTTTATATGATTTATCAATAACATTAATTTTTAATCACTTTCTACTCTAAAAAATTAAAAGAAATTTTTTTGTTCTAAGTCACCATCATCAACTATTTTACTATTATATCCCTTCAACTTCAATTTTTACCAATATATAGGTTTCTAAGAAAAAAATAAATTAAGTAATGTACTAAATATATAGTTATAAGTTTTATGACGTTTGGTTTTTCGTATTGAATTAAATTAAAAATTGTGAAATTATTTTGATTTTACTTTATTATCATACTCACATTCTCATGAGTAGGTACTTAATTGAAATGAAAAGAAATCTCAATACCCAAGATTTGAAATTTAACTTTTGAAGTGTTAAAATTTTGAAGAAATATTAAATATTTAAAAATAGCCTAAAAACTATAGTATAGATACAACAAATATTAATAGATAACAAATAGCATATTATATATAAAATGAAATATATTTAGATTTTCATATATTATTATAAAATAAACTAATGGTAAAATGTAGTTAATGATAGTGCCAATGGCTTATTATTATTATAAAATAAAATAAAATAATATAATCACATAAAAGTACGTGCGAGAGTAGTTTTGGTCGAAAACGTTACATAAGACAACTACGTTACTTTACTATATCTATATCTATATATATATATATATATATATGAATGAGATATATGAGATACAATAAAATAAAGTAGATTTAGCTGAAACCTTCTAGAAGATTTTGACGAAATCGAAACGGAATAGATAAACCAGGTCACGTTTCGCTTTGATACTGGTTCTAGCACTAGCGCGGGCCAGCGCGGAATATGAATGAGTCAAGACACTTGACGTTTGTGTCAAGATGGTACCATCAGTAAAGGGGTGGGACTTTTGACAGTGAACAGATGAGACGCCAATATGAATAGATATTTTGCAAATTAAGAAAATGATGTGAATTATTAAGAGTGTTAATCACCCGCTAATGTCTGGTAAGATTATCTCATCATAAGTACACAATTGATTATTATTATTATTAGATAATTTATATGTGAAACAATTCACATGTAAATTATCTAATTATCACCTACTACGTGATAAGTCACTGTTAATCTATTTCAGAATTAACAGGTCATTTACGCTAGTCAAGAGATTTTTATCTTGACTGGATCAGTTGACTAGCTAAGTCTATTGTGGAAGTTACTTGTCTGGGGAATTTCTATTTGTAAAAAAATTTCTATAAAATGTTTTACAAAAAAAAGAGTAATTTGACCGTACTGCCCGTGTGTAGTGTGTGATTAGGAGAAAAGTAATCTTGAATAAGATAGTGAAATTACTCTATTTTATAAAACATTTTATAAAAAACTTTTTACGAATAGAAGTACTCATTCTTGTCCCTCTATTGGATTATTGTAAATGGAACTAGTCTACTAATAGAAATAGTTGGCGTCAATTCATAACGTGTGGACTTTTTCTTACGTCTACCTCTAGATATTTACTTACATTCATTAATTTTCGGCAAATAAAACTTAAAGATTATGTATGTTTACTTTGCACCTAAAATTGTGTGTACTGCAAGTGTCGGCGTCGTAACAAATGATATTGGACTATTTGAGATCGGATTATAATCTAAGAGAATTGGACTAAGTACTGAACTATCTTAGAGTTTGTTTGATTATCATTATTCTTCCCAATTATAATTTTATTTACCACTAATTTAATATTTAATTTGACAATTACTCGATTATAACCACATATTTCAAACTTTTTAATATTTTCAGATACACATTCTACTTCTCTCTTAATTATAATTATTATCAAAGGAAGAAAATTGAAGAAAGAAAGAAACATATTATCATATCTTTGAATATTCTGGAATCTTAAAAGTACATCGGGCTTTTGTAGTATATACAGAGAAAAATAGCTACGAACCTAAAAACAAACTAACTATATATACTCTATCATCTAATAGAATCAGGGACTAGAATAGAAGAAACAAGAAAGTACAAGGACCAAGATGCAATATCAACAATATGCAACTACTAATACTCTCCCTCAAGATGGAGAGTATATGTTAATAACTCTCATCTTGAGCAAGAGTTCCTTAAAAGGGCGCAGGATCAACAGATTTGATAAGTAAATATGCCAACTGGTTTTTGCTTGACACGTGAACAATTTTAATGACTCCAGCTTGAACCTTTTCTCTAAGAAACTGGCAATTTAACTCAATATGTTTTGTCCTCTCATGGAAAATTGAATTTAAGGCTATGTGTTGAGCTAATTGATTGTCACAGTACAATACAAAGGTTGACAGTGTTGAATCCCCGTCTCTTTTAGCAAAGACAAAAGCTAAAAACTTCAAATGCTTCATTGGCCATAGATCTGTATTCTTCTTCTAATGAAGATCTGGACACTGTAGGCTGTTTTTTTGACTTCCAAGATACCGAAGACTTCTCTAAAAATACACAATAACTAGTGACTAACCTTCTAGTATCTATGCATGCTCCCAGTCAGCATCAGTAAACACACTCAATTGAGTACCCAAATCGGAGTTAGAAGAAGGGAAAAACAACCCCTGACTTGGCGTGGCCTTAATATACTGCAACACTCTATGAAGTGCCTTTAGATGTGATACTTTAGGTCTAGACATATACTGACTTAATCTGTTAACAACAAAGGACAAATCAGGTCTAGTGATAGTCAAATAAAGCAACTTTCCAATCAGTCGTCTAAACATACCAGCATCTTCCACATCTTCACCTCCTTCTTGACTTAACTTCAAGTTTGATTCCATAGGTATTGAAGCTGGTGTAGAACCCACAAATCCAATTTCCTCATGTAAACTCAATGCATATGATCTCTAAGACAAAGAAATACCTTGTTCAGACCTTGCTATCTCTAACCCTAGAAAGAATCTTAATGGTCCCAAATCCTTCAATTTGAACTTTGCATCAAGTTTAGTTTTAAAACTTTCAATAGCACATTCATCATTGCAAGCTATTAATATATCATCTACATATGACAATCTGACCTTTTAATAAAGAGAGATTAATCAGTGGCAGGCTGAGTAAAACTATCTTCCAACAAGGCAAAAGTAAACCTTACATTCCACTGCCTTGGAGCTTGTTTAAGTCCATATAAGGACTTATTCAACTTACATACTGGCTTCTTAAGTTGAACTAACTCCCCCTTAGGACTACACCATCAGGGATAGTCATAAACACCTCCTCATCAAGACTCCTGAAGAAAAGCATTATTTATGTCCAATTGATGAAGATACTAGCCATGAGCTGCTGCAAGCTCAAAAATGAACCTCACAAACACCATCTTCGCAACAGGAACAAAGGTTTCATGGTAATCTATGCCTTCCTGTTGAGTATACCCTTTTGCCACAAGTTAGGCCTTGTACCTCTCTACAGATCCATCAGCTTTGTACTTGACTCTATAGACCCATTTACAGCCCACTAGTTTATGACCTGCAGAAAACTCTACAATTGTCCAAGTATTGTTCTCCGGTAAAGCTTTTAATTCTGCTAGCATAGCCACTGTTGTTAAAATTATCCCACAAGTGTATGGGGTTGAAACAAATAATATAAGTGATTAATCGAGTGTCGTACCCACAAGGATCGGTATTTAAAATTCACTTCAACTAAGCAGTTCTAACAAATAATATAAATAAGCTAACACACATAATTAAGACTTGAGTTATAAATTGATGAAACAAATAAAATTATGCAAAATAATTAAAAGCAACAATTTATAAGAATTAAGCGAATGCAGATTTTTAAAGCACTAGGATCCCTAAATCTACCATCGTTTTCACAATCAATCCTTAGTACTCGCCCTCACTTGTTCTTGCCTAGAGTTGAAAATCAATAATCCTAATTCATTCGGAAGCCTCTCTCGATGGTCAACCAAAACTATACCTATATGCGCGATCAGTTATCTCTAATTAACTTTCGAACATAAGGCATGCATTCATTCACCTTGATTATTTTCCAATGATTTCATAGAGCATAATAGTATCTCTAAATATTTTCCTATGCTGCTCACTAGCATGTGTTAACTCATGAAGAATCTTTCGAAAACAACATGAATTGCAAAGCTCAATTCAATGGTGATCAAGCATCAAATTGGAATAAGCACATAATAAACAATCAACCCAACAAACACAAACAATAGCAAGAACGAAATACTATAAATTAATCATGAAATACGGGGTTTCATCTTGAACCTGAGTTCAAAGAGTTTAGCCTCGCATGATATTACTAGACAAAACAAGAAATAAAGATGAATCCATTAAAAAGAAATAGAAAGATAGAACCCTGGATCTTTAATCGCTTCTAACTATTATCTCCAACTCTTCTTCACGTATTCTCCTCCCCTCTTATGTTATTTTCTGTCTATTTATAAGTATAGGAGCCTTAGAACACCCAAAATCTCGAAAACTGGCTGAAAACAGGTAAAACATCTCTTTGCGCTACGGGCCGCGGTCACCCTCGGAATGCTTACCGCTGTAAGGCCGCAGCCAACAAAGATTTTCACAGCCCGCAAGTCACCGAGGTTTGCTTGCAGTGGTATGGCAGCGGGCTACTTTCAAAACATATAGTTCGGTCTCTGCTTTGGCTTTTTCTTGCAGCAGCGGTTCTTTTCAGCTTTTATCTTCATTCAAACAAGTTCAAAACTTCAGATCCTTGCACTCTTCAAACATGACCCAAATAATCTCTTCCCAGTTTCTCCAAGGTGCAATTTATCCTAGAACTAGTTGACATTGATCTTTTTATGCTGAAACTCTCAAACTACACCCATTCATGCCCCAACTTGAATGTGAAGCTCCACTTTGGTTCCAAAATCATCCTTTTCGCTCTGTATCACTCCAATCCGAGCTTTTTATTTCTATGAACCATTTTCACACAAATTAGATAGAAATCTACTCAATTACATACAAAATTGAGTAAGTTAAAGTGGGCAAATTACACAAAAAATGCACTTATCAAATTCCTCCAAACTTAACCCTTGATCGTCCCGAGTAAGAAATTTCCCCAGTCTCATTAAACAACACAAACAAAATTTAAACACATGACACGACATAAAAGACTTGCCAACAACTGAACCAATGTCATCAATGATTGTTATAGAACAATGCCACCAAAAGTGAACTCATCAATGCTTGACCAAAAATGGGCATAATCACATCCACCATCATACACTCAGGTTGGGCATCTCAAACCACAATAGTCACATATGTTCTCACCCTTTCGTGGGAGGCATACATCCCCCAAACTTGTATTTTTTTCTCTTTCTTTTTTTTTTTCTCTTTTTCACTTCCTATTCTTTTTCATAAGGGCATATGCTATAGGTTTTAATTCATCACGTCTCAAGGAAGTGCCAAGTCAATTTAGATCTTACCATAAAAATACTAACTTAGTCAATGAGGATTCTCCCAGTTTTTGAGTGCCACAACTTTCCCAATATCCACTAAATAGTCAAACCTACTAGCCATATACATTCCCAAAATTTGAAGCAAAATCTTGCTTTTATGATTCTCCCCTTTTTCATATTTTTTTTCATAGCATACTTCTTTTCTCTTCTTTCTTTTCTAAATCACTCACTCCTTTTCGTTTCTTTTTTTTTCCCTTGAGATTTCTTTCTTTCTTCTTCTTCTTCTTCTTCTTCTTCTTTTCTTTTCTTTTCAATAGCCTCACATGTCTTATGTGCAATCCATCTATTCACTGGGTTTTCTGTATGACCCTTGTAGCGAGCTTTGGGCCGATGACTCCCGATTCCGTTAACCCAAGGCACCAGGTTTAAAAAATCCCTAAGAACTTAATTGTTAGAGTCATACAGGCTTCAAAGAGTGGTCACGACACATCAAAGGCACTCTCTTTTTTTTTTCCCGAAGCTAATCCATGCAAGATTTAAAATAGGGATGAGATCACCAGCATCTAGTCATTATCTAGCTTCTATTAATTAGCCGAAAACACTCCACACAAAATTTTCAACATGCACGGAATCTGCAATAACCTCACTAGTATTCCCAAGGCTCATCCTTCCCCAAATTGGACTTAAATAGGATTTGCAATTAAGAACAACAAATGGGTAAGGTATCTTAGTTCTAAACTTTGACTAATAGCTATACCATTCACCCAACCAAAGTGTAGATTATGGTGACTTATGCCAACTACATTACACGTCAAACTTGGACAAGTAATTTTCCCCAAATTAAATACATGTAGCAGTGTCCCATCACAAATCATAAATAACACAAGTCCCAAATAATTTCTCTCAACCAGGCTGGCAAGGCAAAATGATATATTTGAAAAAATTCACAATTTTTTCCCTTAACATTTTTCCCTAACTTTTTTTTCACTTATCAAAATAAGAAAAAACATAAAAAATTAACAATAACACAATATAACTCCAAAGACATACATACTTAAGTGAATATGATTACATTCCAATGGTTAACATCGCCAATCATAGGCATCAATCTTCATAAGTTACACCTCCTCAAACTTAAAAATTTACATTGTCCCGATGTAAAGAAAAATAAAAGAAAGATATTACCTGATAAAGCACGTTTGGGCCAAAGATCACATCTCAAGAGGAGCTGAGGGTGCTTGTGGCTACGTCAGACGTGCTAGCATGTCCATTACACCTTAGTGCTCTCTTCTTTGCTCCTCCCTGTCAGCACACATTGTCTCCTTGATAGCTTACTGCTCCTCATAAAGTCTTTGATATTGCTGTGCATGAAACTCCCTGTCTGCTATCATTTGTGCCAACATAGACTCAAGGACTAGACCAAAATTCACACCACCTCTTCGACGTCTCAGCGGTGGTGGCATTGGTTGTTGTGGATCCAGCCCAGCCATCTCCTCGTCTGATCCACCGGCTTCTATCGCTTCTATTTTATCTTGCTCTCTTCTTCTTCTTCACTTAAACATTGTATATTACGGATTTGAACATTGGACTGGCACACAATATGAATATTCAGAGTACTTGTTGAAGTTTTTTCTCCTTCAGATGGAAGCGTAGACACACGAGCAAGCTTGCACAGGCCCGATATCAAGGACGGACATACAACTAGACTTTTGCAGTCTTCTTGGCTATTTCTTTCACTTTGTTGAATATCACACTTGCAAAGTCTAGATCATGCCCTCGTGTGAAGGCATACAACAAGTAGAGCTTGTTCTACAGATGTCTACCGTGTTGGACGATGGCAGAATATTGTGGCATAGGACACGATGGAAGATCCTGTACTTTAAATTGAGCACATTGGGGGTAACCCTGTTGTTGGATGGCCATACTTTTGGAGTCTTCTCATGGAAGCTGTCATGGATCACAATATTCCAGTTATGGATGACCGACAGCTCTGACGTCCCGCGGGGTATCCCATTATGGTCTGCGATAACATCTGGGTTGAGAACCCAAATACCTTGAACATAAATGTGAAACCAGTGCTCATCATCGTCATCCGTAATGGTGGCATTAAAATTTGTGTAAAATTCATAAACAATGGCCGGATACACGATATGTGATTTAGTGACCATGAGCTTATTCCATCCTTTTGTGCCAATGAGGTCCCCAACCCCTATGTTCAATAAGTTCTGAGGATCCACTGCCCGTTCATAGATTAAATCAACATCCTTGAAAACAAGATACCTATCATTTGTTTTCTCGGTGATAAATGCTTGATAATTACGTTCTGCCCTTTAACTTTTAGAAGTATTAGAGTTCTCAGCCACCGCCTTTCCTTTTGGATTTCGTGTTTTTGGTGGCTTTGTCAGAACCTACAAGATAAATAGAGGGAAAGAACAATATTTCACAATGTGTTAATGTAAAGCTAAAGCACATGTTCACATATAGTTTTGGTGTTCCAAGCCTATAAAGCAATTCTCCCAAACTTAGCATCTTAATACCCCAAACCATGAAAGTTAAATTAATTAGCAAGTTGGTTGCGGCAAATTATAAGACACTTAGGGTGCAAAAATTCACATGAACAAGGTTTTTAACTTTTGGTGTCCCTAATCTAGCCATGTAAACTATTAATCCAAGAACAACGAACAATATTCCCCAAACTTCAACACATTACACAACACCATGTAGGTAGAAGTATACCATAAACCAATTTGCAAGAGAGCACTAAGTCTCAACATACCTTTTGCAAGAGAAAAGAAATCAAACAATATAACCTTTAATCTTGAGGTAAATATGAAGACAACAATTGCAAGAGATGATTCTTGAGGTGAGTTAGGAATTGAAGGTGGAGAAGAATGGTTTTAAGGTATAAAGTGGCAAGGGGTTGGTTTTATGAAACTGACCCTGACCAGCGGCTAGGCCGTGGTTTGCTTGCCATGGCCAGCCGCGGGCGACAGAGAATTTAGCTGACCACTGCTAGGCCACAGTTTGCATACCGCGGTCAATGGATTTTTTTTTTTGTAAGGGTTAAGTTCATGCACAAAAAATTCTGAATATGTCATGCAACTTACCTAATACAATTAAAGACAAAGAAAAATAATGCAAAGATGAGTTCTTAAATACACAAAAAACAATTAAATAAAAGATAGAGTTAGAAAATTGGGTTGCCTCCTAATAACCGCTTGATTTATAGTCGTGAGCTCAACTTTGTGCAGTCATCTTTGCCAACTTGGTTAATGATTTCTCTTAGGAAAAATCATCTCCCAAGTATGGTTTCAACCTTTGCCCATTCACCTTGAAGCTTCCTTTGTTTTCATGAGCCGCCTCAATTGGTCCATGTGGAAACGCCTGTACAATTGTAAATGGACCTGACCATCTAGAACGTAATTTTCCCATAAAAAGCTTGAGCCGAGAGTCGAACAATAAAACCTTTTGCCCTGCCACAAAATTCTTTTGGTTTATAGGCTCATCATGCCACAACTTGGTCCGTTCCTTGTAGAGTTTTGCATTCTCATAACCTTACAAGCGAAACTCAGCGAATTCATTTAACTGGAGCAATCTCTTTTCACCGGTGTCCTTTAAGTCAAAGTTCAACTTTTTCATAGCTCAATAAGCTCAGTGCTCCAATTCCACTGGTAAGTGGCATGCTTTTCCATAGACAAGAAGATACGGTGACATCCCAATAGGTGTTTTAAATGTTGTGTGGTATGCCCAAAATGTATTATCAAGTTTTAGAGACCAATCATTTCTTGCTGCACTCACTATCAATTCAAGAATCTTTTTCAATTCCTTGTTAGAGATTTCAACTTGTCCGCTTGTTTGGGGATGATATCGGGTCGCAACTTTATGTGTAACTCTATATTTTGCCAACAACCCTTCAATTTTTCTTGCAAAAATGCTTTCCCCCATCACTGATAATAGCACGTGGATTTCAAAACTAAATAAAAATATTTTTCTTCAAAAACTTAGTCACCACTCCACCATCGTTAGTAGGTGAAGCAATTGCTTCAACCCATTTTGAGACACAGCCTACTACAACCAAAACATATAGATTCTTATATGAAGGTGGACAAGGTTCCAAGAAATCAATCCTCCAAACATCAAATAACTCTACCTTTAGAATCCCATAGAGAGGCATCTCTTGCTTCCTAGATTTATTACCCATCCTTTAGCATCAGTCACATTTCTTCACAAATGTAAAAGCATCTTTAGATAAAGTGGGCCAAAAGAAACTAGATTGCAATGCCTTTGCAGCTGTTTTTGTTCCCCTATAATGGCTTTCATAAGGTGAAGCATAACATTGCTCTAAGATAGGCTCCATCTCCTCTTCTGGTAAACATTTCCTAGTGACTTGATCAGCACATATCCTATAAAGGATATGATCTTCCCAAAAATAATGTTTAACATCTGCAAAGAATTTCTTTAGCTGCTGATAGTCATAATCTGGAGGTAAAATGTCTATGGCAAGAAAATTCACACAATCTGCATACCATGGAGCATCTCTTTCACATGCGCCACTCTGAATCCCAAGAATCTGCTCATCTGGAAACCTTTCATTAATCTCCTCTTGGTCAATTTTAGGTTGTTCAATTCTAGACAAATGGTTTGCTACCACATTCTCTAATCTCTTTTTATCCTGAATCTCCAAGTCAAACTCTTGCAGCAATAAAATCCAACGAAGTAGCCTTGGTTTTTCATCTTTTTTAGCAAACAAGTACCTCAACCCTGCATGACCTGTATAAACAATAACTTTTGGGCCAATAAGGTAGGATCGAAACTTTTCAAGAGCGAAGACCACTGCAAATAACTTTTTCTCTGTAGTTGCATAATTTTGTTGAGTATCATTAAGAGTCTTGCTAGCGTAGTACATAACTCTAAGTTTCTTCTCTCTTCGCTGCCCAAGAACTGCTCCAATGGTAAAATCACTAGCATCACACATGAGTTCAAATTGCAAGTCCCAATTAGGTGCTATAATAACTGGAGCTGATGTTAGTTTCTCTTTCAAAGTATTAAAAGCTTTAAGGCATTCATCTGTAAACTCAAATTTAACATCCTTTTCCAATAGACTGCACAAAGGTTTTCTGGTTTTTGAAAAATCTTTTATAAACCTCCTGTAAAACCCTGCATGCCCCAAAAAGCTTCTAATACCTTTGACAAAAGTTGGTGGTTGAAGTTTTTCAATAACTTGGATTTTCGCCTTGTCCATTTCTATTCCTCTATCAGAAATCCGGTGCTGTAACACAATTCCTTCTTGTACCATAAAGTGGCACTTTTCCCAATTAAGCACCAGACTAGTGTCCTCACAATGCTATAGAACAAGGGTCAGGCATTCATCGTATGAAGAACCAAAAACTGAAAAATCATCCATGAAGACCTCAATAAATCTTTCCACCATATCTGAAAAACAGACATCATGCATCTTTGAAATGTGGTAAGGGCATTACACAAAACAAACGACATCCTCTTATAAGCAAACGTCCTATATGGACATGTGAATGTCATTTTTTCACGACGCTCTTCCGATCTTGCAATTGCAATTTGATTATACCCAGAGTAACCGTCAAAGAAGCAGTAACATATATGTCCAGCCAATTGTTCCACTATCTGGTCAATAAAGGGCAGTGGAAAGTGATCTTTACGAGTAGCATCATTCAACTTACGGTAATCAATGCAGACACGATGCCCTATCATAAGTCTGACTGTCACCAACTCATTGTTTTTCATTCATCTCCACTGTCATTCTTTTTTTTTAGGCACAACATGAGCTGTCTGAGATAGGGTAGATAATACTTGCATCTAAGAGTTTCAACGCCTCTGTTCTGACAACTTTTTGATGATGAGGATTCAATCTGCGCTAATGTTGCACCACTGGTTTGTAGCTATCCTTCATTAAGATTTTGTGCATACAGATGGATGGACTTATCTCCTTGATATCTGTTGTGGTCTATCGAATAGCTGACTTGTGTTCCCTGAGTACCTTGAGCAATTCTCTTCCTCTTCCTCATCAAGAGAATTTGAAACAA
>CAVNYN010274356.1:0-27642 GCA_963692815.1 Nyctanthes arbor-tristis
GCATGCTTCTATATAAGTAATTATTCAAGGATAAGGAGCCAAAATGGGTCCCTTTTGATTCAGTTTGAGGCGGTTGTCTCATCTGCCTCATGAGAGACGAACTTGTTGTGGCATTTAATTGTGTGTTCGTTATTGATTAATTAGAAGATGGGTAAAGAAATTGTTTTGTACTAGAAATTAGTAATAAAAATGCTCTTGGAAATGGCCAGCTTATTTGAGCAACAATGTAGCTAGCGGCTTGAGAAAAGGGCTTGATTTTGTCAAACTGGGAGGAGGAACCAAAATCGGTATTTACTGCAAGTATATATTACGTTGATCATTGTATAAATTATTGTGTATACAATATACACAGCATAAGTCTAATATGAAGTGTACATTTGTAATATTGTTCAACAAAATGTAGTTTTTATGGTGTCTTCTCAGAGTACTTTGTTAAGTACTTGAAGAAAAGGCACCGACGAATTTGTACTACACAAGATTATTCCTTTTCCGGCCAAATGAGAACAAGTAGAAAGCAAAGTATATGTCAAGTTAATGTCAGAAGCCCACCATATTTGTCATTTTTTTCAATGGTGATCTCCAAAAAGATTGTCTGAGGGGACAAAAGAATGTAAAGGAAAATAGAAAGGAAAAAAAATAAAAAAGGCTAGACACATATGCAATCATGAGCTGGCTCAATGAACATTTTGGATTCTAGTTCATCTTTTTTTTTTTTTAATCAACAAATGGTAAATACGTATTTTGGACATGCCCAAGTCAATATCACCATCAAAGAATGTGAAGACATGACAAATATCTAAAGATCATCGGCTAGTCAAATTAGACGAAAATATAAGAATAAAGGTAAACATGACTTTGTGTGCATGTGTTTTGATCCTCAAAATGATATTATGTAACTCCAGCAATTTCTCCAAAAAGGAGATTGAAATCATTTTCCAAAAAGAAGAGAGGGAGCTCACTGTCACCTTGAATTTTTCCTCTCTCTCAAAATAATAATGTGCCTTAAAAACTTTTTGTTGATGCATGCTAGAAGAGAATCATTGATTTGCTGACCCATCTAAATACTAGAAACAATAGTTGCATAATTGCAAACTTTCTTTTTTGTTGTTTATTGTTATCATTATTTCTTTTGTTTTTGGTCATGAAGGGAGAGCTACTCTGCACATTTTGTATTATTAATATATTGACTTTTTTATAAATATATAAAAATTAAGAATATAATTTTGAAAAAATCCGTTTTATAAAAAAAATCATGTTACTTTACACATACATGTGAACAAAAATTATAACAAATGAAGGTTACCTTATTATCCATGCACAGTTTAGGGAGGAGGGTTCAAAGTCATTTCAAGAGTTATAAGATAATCTAAACCTCTTTTGTCATAATTTTTATTCACCGGTATATCTAAAAATATTAATTCTTTTGTAAACTGTGTTTACTCTTATATTTAATAAGTAAATTTGAAACTGATAGTTATAACTAACTATTAAATATGGGTAAATTAGAAAAATAACAATGTAAAAGATTTCTAAATAAAGAAACAAGTTTATGTATTTAAGACATTTAAAAAACAAAAACAAGGACATATATTTCAAAAATGGAGGGAGTAATTTTCCAAATTGATTTGCGCTCTTTACAGACGGGCCTATTCTTTTACAAGTTCACGTTGTGGCCTTACATTTTCTTGACTTGTGAAGTAAGACCTGGACCCAAATTAGCAAATGATCCAACTGACTTCAACTTGGGTATCTTTATCAATGTCCCAGTTTGGATTAAGAATCCCCGACTTTAAAATTAAAATCAGGCTAATGAAGAAAATATAAACGATAAATGAGTCACTTACACACATATTTAATTGAATAATGTTATATAGCACCAGTGGTACTTGAAACCAGTCTAACTGACAACTATTGTAGCTGTAAATGATAAGTAAAATTAAATAAATAAATAAAAGACTCATTTAATTCAACTTATCATCATTTAATGTCACCTTAATATAGTGCTAAACACTAGTGATGCTAAATAACATTACTCTTTAATTTTTTATTGTGACATATGTCGCTACTTAAATTAGTATATACTACATACCACTGTGGTTATATGGTATTATTCAAATAATAATAAAATTACCACAAATGATAAAGGAGATTATAAACATATAGTCCAATGGCGCCAACTGCTAACGTGGACATAAATCCTACAAACCCAGCAACTAACGCACCCGATTGGAAAGGGTAGTTATTTATTCTTTATTGCTTTGTTTTAGAAGTGGGACTATCTGCTAGAGCCGTTAAGTGCACTAGCGGTAGGTGTTTACTGTAATGTAGTTAATTTTAGTAATGTTTACGAGAATTGATATTTGGGATAATATGTGAGGAAAATGTTTTGAAAAAGTTTAATTTAATAGTAAATTACATGTCCTTACATTCGTCATTTAATTAATAGCACATTTTTCACATGAGATGGTGATAACCATTGGTAATCAATAGTATTATTTGTCAAAAATCTTATTATGATATAGTTGTACGTAGGGCTGGGCACTAAACCAGTTAACCAGGGCCACCCAACCCGAATGGGGTCAGTTTGGGTTGGGTTTTGGATACATATCGGTCGGTTTCTGTTTAAAATATTCCAATAAGAACCGGATTGGTTCGGTTTACAGGTTGTCCCACTCAACCTGTTGAAATTCGGTTAAACCGACCCAATAAAAACCGAGACAGTTTAACTCTGATCCCCTTAATTTTAATTTCTTTTTTATTTTCCTGAATAACACTTTTTCACCCCAAATACAAATACACAAAAAACAACTTTCATACTTTCAGTTATACATTTCAGATCTCACCAACTAGAGGGAGAAAAACCCTATATACTTACAAAGTCCAAGCTACCAACACGGCCCTAGATGCCTCAATCAACACAAGAATCAAAATTTAAAACTTCAAACCTACTGTAGATCGGCCAAAAAATAAAGCTAAGGTTCGCCATTCACAAATCGACTATTTTCGTCGCCGCCGCACCACCAAATGTAGGGTTTTCATAGGTTGAATATTCATTTCGCCGCTAAATATATCCTCACTTGGTTTCCACTTGAAGACATCATTTCTTGTCTCTTAATCTCTTTCTAGGTGACAGACGACTTGTATCCTTGCATGTAATGAATTTTAGCGGGGTTTTTATTTTAGGCTGGGTTTTAACACTTAAAAAAGGAAAAATAAAATAAAATTGGTCAAACGGCCAAATCTACCCGACCCAAATGGACCCAATATGGGTCGGTTTGGATTGGGTTTCCAAGCCCAGCCGGTTTGGCTTAGTTTGGAATTTCAGAACCCGATTACCAATCGGGTCAGTGTCGGGTTGGAGTCAAACCCGATCTGCCCGACCCAATACACACTCCTAGTTATATGAAAGGTTGGTATGGGTGGGTCCGATATATATATATATATTTATAGAAATATGTGAATTCACTTCATGATCCTATCTCTAATGGTCATGCCTGTGTATATTGTACAACAAATATCAAGGTGGTGTTGTTTGGACATCAAGATGGCTATATAGCTGACGAACCATGTTTCCATACTAAAATTTTCTCATACTTTCTCTTACTTTTTTAATTTTGAATTTAATCAAACCAATCACATTTACATATAACATAAACTCATCTGCACTGCACAAATATCCTGTTGGAATTTTGTTTTAAATCAATGATAAGGTGCTTTGGTTACTGGAAGTAGAAGAAACACAATCGAAAATGAGGAAAACAGGTGAAGAAAGAAGACCTTTGTGGCCGCACAGTACAGTTTTGTGTGGCCGCACTGTAGAAAGGCACAATTTGAAAATTACACTGTGCGGCCACACAAGCTTGCGAAGAAAGCAAATTGTGCCTTCGATTTTAGGCACCAGTTAGGGTCTTAAAGCATTTCGTCACACAAAAAAAAATGTCTATTCGATGAAAACTCTTGGATCTCTATATATAGGAGATATATTTAGAGTTTATGGATCATTCCAACATCCAAACTTTCAAATCAAAGTAATGAAACTCAAATATTCAACGCGTTCATCAAATTCATAAGGGTTATAAATTTTGCTTGGTTTTAATTCTTGAAAGGATTGACTAATTCTCGAAATTTGTTGCAAGTGGATCCCGTGACCAATCTTCAAGACGAGAGGGTGGTAATAATCTTTTTAGCACAGTGGTTCGTATCGTACTCGAGCGTCCTTTCTGGGTGATTTTGTTCCAACTTTGTGTTAGTTTTTATGTTGTTTATTCAATTCTTACATGATCTTTTTTCATTTTTATTTATTTGTGGTTCCGACTCTCGTGATTATTTTCCAGTATATCCATCATTAAACTCATTCATTTTTCTCTTATTTCACATAAAAAAAATTCATTTTTGGTGGAAAGGTACGTAAATCATATGTGTGATTAGTTTGATCGTTTGTAGGGTTCAATATGGCTATGCAGATCATGTGGCCAACACATGGGAAAAAAAATATTTTTTGGCCATAAAAGTATTTGTAAAAAATAAAAAATAGACAAATTAGATTTACAATTTCGAGACATCCGATCCTGACGGCGGGCTCCTCCCCTACATGAATGGCAATTGTAAGCCAACGGAGGGAGCTCAATTCCAACTATATTGAGTGAAGCCAACTATTTCGTGGAATGCAACGATCCACGTGTCGAAGAGTTTGCAAAGAATAATAACTTCTTCGTCGAGGTAATATGGAAAAAATGGAATTGGAGCACTTCAAAGGATGTATTCATAAATGGAGCCTTTTTTTATGATGTTGCCGGATATTCATAAAAGTTTTGCTTAACATCATGGCGTGTCTTGTATTAATAAGTGTTTACTTCTTAGAGGTACATTGAGTGTTTGATAAAAGTACAATAATGCATGAAAAAACCCGAAAGCCTTTGAATAAAGGCCGGTCGAAGTGAAACCCAACCGAAAGAGGAATAATAAAATAATAAAAATAAAGAAATAATTAAGGCATGTTCTGTTTATATTTTTTAAATTCATTTTGAGTCATGTCTTTTAAGAGTAAATTTAAGTAAAAGAAGGACTACATTTCCCTTATTTTGAGCATTTTCATAATTTTAAACTGAAAAGCTGAAAACAAGGGAAATGCTATTTTGTTCTTTTGAGCTTTTCAGTTTAAAATTTTAAAAAAGCTCAAAACAAGGGACATGAAATCCTTTTTTTTACTTAACATTTACTCCTGAAAGGTAAGACTCAAAATGAATTCAAAAAATATAAACAGAACAGGCTCTTAATCTTTCATTGCTGAAATGTTTGTTTAGAGTTCCTTCTACTCCCGCATTTTTTTTTTTTTAGCTTTCCCAATAGTCTTTCTTTTTTCTTTTAGAAGGCACACACACACACACATATATATATATATATATAGATAAAGTAAGACCAAGACCCATACAAAATAATATCTTTTTCTACATCCTTCACCATAGTTCAATATCCTTCCCTTGCAATTCCCTTGTAGTGGTAAAAAAAAGAAAGTAAAGAAAATATATGGTACTAGATGCCTCGTGAAAAATTATTATAGAACAATTGGTGGAAAATTAGTTTGATGAAAAAAAAAATATTTTTTGGGAAAGCTCCCCCAATATTACAAGCTAATAATTATTTATAACGGTTGAGATAAAGCTTGACTTAGTGTTCTGGTAGTTGTAATTTTGATTTTCTGGAAATTAAAGAGACCTTTTCCGAAGAATGTCCTATTGAGAGAAGTAAGGGAGATTACTAAAAAATGGTGAAAAACATTTTTTAGGGAGAATATGTGGTTATTATTAAAAATTTATTTTTGACCAACTTTTTAATTAATTAATTAAATTTAGAAAGAACAAACGGTTATTGATAACTTTTTATCAAACTTTACTAAGCCATTTAAAACATAATTATTTCAATACTCATTTCAACTCAAGCAAGTCAACAAAATAACATAATTAAACTATATATTAAATATAATTACTATCCCAAGGATCTTAAAGGCTCGTGCTTACACGTTCAGAATAAGGGTTCCAATAACACACGAAACAGCAAACTAAAAACATATATATGCTCATGCTCTACTAACATGGCTACCACTTTCTAATTACCTAGTATTTATATTTCATTCTCTTTCTTAATTTCTCCAAAAGAAATTAAGCTTAGCCATGGCAAATTCAAGTTATCTTCTTCTTTCATGGCTTGTCATTTATTACGTAGCAAACTGCATTTCACACCCTCTACACGAAATTCGAAACAAAACCATTCCTAGTTACATTCCAAGGCCCCTCAGGCAAATGAACAAAATAGATTCTTGTTGGAGATCAAATCCTAATTGGGCTTCTAACCGGCAAGCGTTGGCGGATTGTGCAATTGGGTTCGGGACTGGTGCAATGGGAGGTAAAGGTGGCGCAATATACGTGGTGACTGATCCTTCTGACGACCCTATTGATCCCAAACCAGGCACGCTTAGGTATGGTGCAATCCAAACCAAGCCCCTATGGATCATTTTCAAAAAGGACATGAGTCTTGTACTCAAGAACGAACTTATGGTGAATAGTTACAAGACTATAGATGGAAGAGGGGCTAGAGTTGAGATTGCAAATGGACCATGCATTACTATGGAAGGTGTGAACCATGTGATTATCCATGGGATTAGTGTTCATGATTGCAAGCCGGGGATATCAGGCATGGTCCGAAGGTCACCAGATCATGTAGGTCACAGGGTCGGTAGTGACGGGGATGCTATCACTGTGATTGCATCGTCGAATATATGGATTGATCATTGCTATCTTGCTAGGTGCACCGATGGTCTAGTTGATGTCATTCATGCCTCAAATTTCGTCACTGTTTCTAGCAACTACTTCACCCAGCATGACAAAGTAAGTCTACCTTTTGTAATCTCTTTCAGTTATGGACTTGGATTGCCTAGAATTGATAAACGCTACTCACTCTATCCCAAAAAGATATTTCCTTTTTATTTTTCACATATATTAAGAAAACATCATTTAATGTTATTAGAAGTGTACAATTTAACAATATATTTCCTAATATACTATTTGATTTATTTAATATTTCACTTTAATTATTCTTTGTTGTTGATTACAATTCACAATAAATGAGGGTATATACTAAAAAATTAACTTAAGATAGAGGAATATAATTTGAGACAGATAAAAAAAGAAATGAGGAATATCTTTTTGGGATTGACGGAGTATTTATCACTACCATCGTTAGGTGTGGCATTAAATGATATAAGTTTAATTTAATAGTAAATAACATGTCCCTGTATTTGATTTCATTAATTAATCATTTAATAAGAACACACTTTCTATGATGATATGTGATCACCACTGGTAATCAATAGCATTGTTTGTCTAGAATCTTATTATGATATAGTAGTATGATGAAAGGTCGACATTGGTGGGCCCAGTGTGAATTATTTCTCAAGGCTAAATTCGGTATTATATATGTATGAATTCACTTGATAATCCTATCCTTAATATTACTCTAATATTGGTCATTATATATAAAACTTGAAGGTGATGCTACTTGGTCATCAAGATGGCTATCAAGCTGACAGAATTATGAAAGTCACGGTTGTTTACAACCATTTTGGCCCTGGATTGGTGCAAAGGATGCCAAGGTACGCAAAGGCATGCTTCCTAGTCCAATTTGTTAAGATTTGAGGTTCTATCATAAAATATATTAACCTTGTTAATTAGGAGGAGTAATCCAAGTATTTATGTGTTTGTTAATTATTTTATTTTTATTCTATGTGGAACTTTATCCCTTAACGATTGTCATGCTAAGCAGAATGCTGACAATAGAAAGAAATGATCTTGATTGGTTAATTTGATTCTTTTCAGGGTTCGGTATGGCTATGCTCATGTGGTGAATAATCAGTACGACGAATGGCTAATGTATGCCATTGGTGGAAGCTCCGATCCAACTATATACAGTGAAGGCAACTATTTTATGGCATCAAAGGATCCATATGCAAAAGAGGTTACAAAGAGAGAGACAGATGAGGGTGAGGGAGTATGGAAGAAATGGAAATGGAGGTCTTCAAAAGATGTATTCTTGAATGGAGCTTATTTTGTTCAATCAGGATGGGGATATGTATCTCCAACTTACTCAAACCCTCAAGAGTTTGATGCCGTTGCCGGATCATTGGTTCCAACTCTCACTTCCGAGGCTGGTCCTCTAAAATGTATTGTTCATCACCCATGTTGATTGTGATCGTTTACCCCAGTTCTAATTGATCAATGTAGGACTTTCTTCGAGCTAACGATCATGTCAAAGCTGAATATTTTATTTTGGATTTCTAGTGTTGGTGCAAGTTTTTGATGCATTATAAATAGGTTATTGCATTTTATCATTGAAGCATAAATTTGACTGATTTGATGGAGGGTGGTGTCTTAGTACGTAAAACTTTTCTTTGTAATTGGTTTTGCTTAAATTAAAATTGTTACCTGCCCTGTATTATATATTCTTGCAAAGAGGAATGGTAATCATTATTGATCATTCAATCAAGATGAATTTTGTGATATCTCTTACAATCGAACTTTTATAAAAAGAAACGTCTCCTGTCAGATACACAATCACTACATAATAAAAGGATATTTTTTCAAATAATCAAAACCGGGCAATACCTAGTCCAGCCCCATCATCCTACCCGACTTGCCTTTCTCGATTTTTGGGAAGGGCATGGGCCGGGTAGATGACTTGCGCCACGAACTCGCTCCTTAACATCACTATTCAAACTCCATTGGCCTACTTATCATACCTCTGCACATTATTATATATTGTGCGATTGCTCCATACTTCTGATTTTTGGCATTTTCACCCCCAACTTTATATATATATATATATTTAACAAATTTGAAACTTGATGTCTCCTCTTGTGTTTAAATTTTTTTTTTCATTTTTAGAAGAGTATTTTTGTCCGCTCACAATTCACAATTAAAAATAATTGCAAATAAGGTCCCAAAATAATCATCATTTTTTTCACACAAATAATTATCATTTTTGAAAAAAAATAAAAATAATTAGCATTATTGAAAACAAAAATTAAAATAGCTTTTTATTTAATGTTAATTGTTTGGGCAGATAATTTTAACTTTTCAATTGTAAGGGGACAAGACTACCCTTCTAAAATATGAGGAAACTTAATATTATATATGAATATTAAGGATGAAATTGAAAAAGAAATGTAAAGGTAAGAATGAAAGTGCCAAAGGTGAGAAGTAATTGCACAATAATGTCCAAATATAAGGACCCTATTTCAATAGATTTTAAATAATTATATCATGTATGATATATTCAACTTATTATGCAAAATAAATCATCAATATCCAAAACGAGAGATCGTCACTATATTAAGGGTAAATTTCATAAAAGGTCCCCCAACATTTCAAAAATATGTACAGAAGGTCCCTACATACTATTTGGTTAACTTTCATCGTTCACTTTTTCCTATAAAGATAAGTTTACCATTTATTGAAATTAAGAAAATAATAAAAAATTTAAAATTTTACTTTGATCTCTCTGCCGTTCACTCTTTCACATGCTTATACATATTCATTTTTCTATCTTTTTCCCATCCATTCACTTAACACAAGCTATACATACAAATTGATCAATATATTATCTTTGCCATTTACTTACCGAACACTACCACCACTAGTGTCATAGTCACTTTAGACAATGAATTCTCTGAAATCTAAACTTAAATAAGCTATGATAATTGAAATGTATTGATATTCAAGTCATAAAAATTGGATCGATTAAAAATGTATGAATTTTTTTTTTTACAAAAAAAAAATTGAAGGTTTGAACTATTGGTAAAAAAGGAAGGATCTCTTCCTCTTTACTTCGTTATAAACTTTCTCATTCCAAAATTTTGCGTCCAGATATAGCTAAAAATTGGATGTAAATCCCTATTTTGTTATTATTAAAGGCAGTTTAAGTAGAGGCCTTGTCCTTCACCACTCCAAAAAGGGAAAAAAAAGGGCAAGGAAAATGGTTGCGGAGAAAGTAACATATTTTTTTATTCTTTTATTCAAATCTTTTGGATTTTTAAAAGGTTTTTGTATTGGCATTCTTTTATTTTATACGAGGGTAAAATAGTTATTTAGTAAGTATACAAATGTTAAAGTGAATAGCTACAAATTGCCCATATGAACCTTTGTGTATATTTTTGAAAGGTTTGAGGCCTACATCCTAAAAAAAATATTGATGAAATTGTTACTTTTTACAAAGGTTGGGGACTTTTTTTGAAATTTACCCCTATATTAATTAATATACTTCAAATAAATTTGAGTTGTGCTACTTAAACAAAACAATATACAAAAATTTAAACAAAACTGACACATGATATTATCTTTTTTTTCAACACATTACATCTTCTTTTTATAAATGATTATCACATGAGCCACATCTCCATTTTATCACCTTTTTTGTCAACTCATTTGTCCAAATAGAATTTTTCAATAAATTTACTAATATCTATTCTTATGAAAATTAAGTAGAAGTAGAATCAATTATTTGCACATCTTTATTGTTTATTTCTTCTTCTTTGAAATTTTTAAAAAGAAAGGGGTAATTTTCACTCTAGGTATCCAACCTTACAATTTTATAGCAAATTTTCCCTATTATTTTTTTAGGGGTTATTAAGTCATCAACCTTTCATTAATTATCACATTATGTTTCCAACGTCACTTTTCATCCCCAACCTTTCAATTTTCACTATTAAGCCTTATCAAAACGACTATTATACCCTTAATTCTTTTTTTCCACCATACATTCCAACTTTTCAATTTTTATACAATTTTATCCCTATTATTTTTTAGGCATATAGAACCTCTAACCTTTCATTTGTTATTGTGTTATTTCCTTAGTAAAACCTTTCATCATCACCCTTTCAATTACTAATTTTAGTTCATATTAAAATTGTCATTATACCTTTAATTATTTAAATAAAAAATAAAGAATAATAAAAAATAAGAACTCTACACAGAGAAATGATATTTGTACACACAAAGTGTACAATTCTTATACACAACCCCTTGTATTTACTTAAATATCCTTTATCACGTTATCCTTAAAATCACAACTTTTGAGGGGTGTGAATAAATTCATAGGAGTGTGTACAAAAGTTGTAGACTTTGTGTGTACAAATAGCACTTTTCTTCTACACATCTTAGCCCACAGTGATCTATAAAAAAATTTGATCTATATCAAACTTGATATATACCTAATCCGCGTAAAAAAAAGTTTCCAATCCGAGAGTCGGTGTAACATATTGGATCGGGTTTTTGATTCATCACATATCACGTAGCGGAGATGGATCAGGGTGAATAAAAAAAATATTTGCTATTTACAAATATGAAATCAAACCTTAATGTGCTAAATCTAATTTTTTGTGGATTCAAAATTGACGGATTAGATCAGATTGAGACGGACAACAAATCGGGAGCAAATTATAGTGAAAATTACAAAAAGAGATAAGAAATGAAATTAGAGTAAAGTATTATGTCTATGTTTATTTTTTGTAAAGTCAATTTTTTGGGGGGCGGATCTACCAATCCATGTCCGCTATGTGATTTGTAGTAGATCAAGAAATCGGATTCAATTCGTCAAACTGATACTTAGATCGACAATTTTTTTCGACGCGAATTTGATATCTATCAAAACTATTATAGAAAAATTTTTTTATCATTATTTTCGACTGTTTTCATTGAGTTATGTAAGAGTGAGTTAGAGTATGTGGACTTCTTATTTTATATTTAAATAATTAATGGTATTAATAGTAAAATTTAAAATGTTCGGTATGGAAAGTATTAGTGAAGATATAATATAATAAAAATGAAAGACTGGAGTTCCTATGTGCACAAGAAAATGAGTACAAAATTTTGTAAAAATTAAAAGGTTAGGGACCTATGGTAGAAAAAATCAAGGGTATAATAATCATTTTGAGAGGGTTAATACTGAAAATTGAAAGGTTGAGGATGAAAAGTAACGTTGGGGACTTAATGCGATAATTAATGAAAAGCTAGGGATTTAGTAGGCCTAAAAAAAGAATGACGACAAAATTGATAAAAATTAAAACGTTGGGACCTAGAGTGAAAATTACCCAAAAAATCATTAAAATAAATAAAAATCAGCATACAAATCTTTAAAATTTCTAAAATCTCAAATTGATCAGGACCCTCTTTTAAGTCATATATTTATAGTTATATGGAAATGCTTACTTACTGTTAGATGCTTTCTTAATTTGTCTGAAGAAATGCAATGGTGTAGACTGCACATAATAAAAATGTCACGATATTTTCAAATTGAACACATATAATACGTACGTGTCATCATTTCAATTTTTTACTATTTATTTATTTTTTTGCCAAATTAATTTTTTATTTACTTCTCAAAGAGAGTTTTGAAATTAATGATTAATGAATACTTATCTAAACTATGAATCTGGCATTATTTAATAGCAATAAATAAAGACCCTTATTTTACTTTTTTATTTTTTGATACAATTAGGGGAATTTCGGGGAGAGGTTTAGACTCGAACCCAAGATCTCGTCTTAGTAAGAGCTGCTCTTTACTACTTGAATTATTACTCTTGGTCTAAAGACCCTTCTTTTTTATTAAATAAAAAAATGTAATACATTTTAAATACATAAAAGTAGGTCCTTAGTCTTTACTTATTCTCACTCACATGCATAAATTCTTTATCGTGCTCCTCTAATGATAGTTTGGTCAATGAAGTTTATTATTTTGGAGGAGATATTAGTTTATTGATATATAAATTAATAATTTATTAGTTTACAGAGAGTATATATTTATATTTATAATTTCATTATACTTTATACTTTAGCATAACAGTAATTTTCACTCTATGTCAATAATCTTTTAACTTTGTATCAATTTTTTCCACATCTTTTTTCTTGGCCTACTAAGTCTCAAATCTTTCATTTATTATCGTATTCTGTCTCTAACGTCACTTTTCATCTCTAATATTTCAATTTGTACCATTAACTACTATCAAAATAACTATTATAACCCTTGATTCTTTATTCTCAGTATAGGTCTCTAACCTTTTAATTTTAATACAATTTTGTCCTAAACCTTTTTAGGCGGATAGGACCCCCAATCTTTTTTGTCATGTTATATCCCTATTAACATGACTTTTCGTACCTAATGTTTTAATTTTAGTATTAATATTTATTAAAATTATTGTTATACCATTTACTATTTAAATAAAAAATAAAGAACAATATAAATAAGAAGTCCACTCACTCTAATATAACTCAATGAAAACAGTCTGAAATAATGATTACAAAAAAACTCAATCTATAACGGGTCGATAGATATCAAATTCGCGTCGAAAAAATTTGTCAATCTAAGTATCAGCATGACGAATTGGATTGGATTTCCTGATCTACCATAGATCACATGGCATATATCGATTGGGTAGATCCACCCCTAAAAAAAATTGATTTTTGATTTATAGATAATCGAATATAAACTTAATACTCTAATTCTAATTTAATTTCTTGTCCCTCTCCGTGATTATAACCCTAATTTGTCCCTGTCTATTATCCATCTCAATCTGATCTAATCTACCAATTTTGGATCGCAAGACAAATTTAGGGCTTCAAAAAATTTGCGAAAAATAAATTTTCCCCTTTCCCTTTTGCTGCCAAAAATGACATCACTCCGATGGAAAGTTCTGAGACAGCAACGAAAGGCAGCAGGCAAATATAGAGTGGACTAAAGGTGTTAGTAGTAATTCTAATAGGAATTCATAGTACTTATGGAAAGGTTAAGGACGAAATGTATTAATAGAGACATAACTCGACAAAAAATGAGAGGTTAGGGGTCTCATACGCCCAAAAAAAGATGAAGAAATAGTGGTACAAAAATTAAAAGGTTAGGGACCTAGAGTGGAATTAAAGAATTAAAGGTATAATAGTCATATTGATATGAGTTAATTGTGAAAATTGAAAAGATGGGGATAAAAAGTGATGTTGGGGATATAATACGATAATAAATGAAAGGTCAGGGGCCTAGTAAGCCAAAAAAAAAGAATGGAGTCAAAATTGATACAAAATTAAAAAATTAGGGACCTAGAGTGAAAATTACCCTTATCATAATATATGTGACAAAAATATAGAGAATATGGGTGAATTGAAGTTTAGAATTTAATAATAACCATACTAAAAATCAATGGATGGAATCGACGAATTGTGCGAAGTTATTTCTAGTCTAGCCTATAAAAATAAATATGATCAAATATTTTGCACCTTTTAAACTATAGAGTGAAACTGACGTGGTAATGAAATATACTATTGGTGAAGGTATTATCCAAGTGGTACTCATCAACGATGGCCACACCATGATTTTATATAATGTTTATTTGAACAAGTATTTCAAGCAATTATAACCTAGAATAATTAATTATTTCATTCAAAATGAAAAAATATGCCAAATGTAATATGTACATTGCAAATATTTAGGGATGAAATTAGGTTTGGTTTGGATATACTGCAAAGAAAGGCAAAAAATTATGGGTGCATACCTAGAAAAAGAGGTGAAAAAAACCTAGTTTGTCAACTTGTTACTACTATGAACTTGTACGAATCAAAACCGTTATTATTTTATTTTATTATTGTTCATTCAGTGTTAATGAATTTCTTAGAAAATCATTGTGTTATGCATTTGACGAGAGTCTTCATTTAGTACAATCGCCTGCGTAATTGGTACTATATAGTTTATTATTTAATTGAGATTATTAATTAATCAAATATTTACTTATTGAAATTTTACTGTATATATCTTAACAAACATCTTGGAAAAAAAAAACTATTATCAAGTACAAAAGAAGGGAACCTATATGTGCAAATATATATGCATTATGCAATCACTGATAAAGATGAATATAATCAATATGGTTGGTGAAATTATAAAATTGATTTTAACCCAAACTTCTTCCTTGATCATTAGCCGTTTACATTTTTAAATTAAAATTACATGTAAAGGGGAAAAAATTGGAAAATATTTAAACAAGGCGACGAAAAGAAAGTTTTCATCCCAATCCTGCCTCATTTCAAGAGAAATTTGAGGAAGTCTTTGAAGATGGCCATGCCATCTTATAATGTGGTGTAATTAATTACCATTAAGAAGAGTCCATCTTGTTTAATAATATTCATCTATTCAAGAGGTTAGATCGTCTGAAGTACAATATCTATTCAAGACGAGAATTCTAAACACTGAGAAATGATATTGTATCATTAAACAAAGATAGATCAAATGATCTCACGTTATTGAATGGTCACCCAAGAAACAAGGTCAAACACGTTACCCGCCCCAGCCAATCCATCTGTATTTTGCTTGATGATCGTGTGGAAAGAATTCAATGCATCTCCATTGCAATGGTTTCATAGTAGATCGTTGCTGAAATTACCTAACAAAAAAAGCCCTAATTTTCTACTGGAGGAGCAGACCACGTGGTTGTTGATTCGTGCTCAACGCAATCCGAGTCTTACTCTCCTTTTGTCTTTTACTTTCATTTGACAATTGCGCCGTTTTGTTGACTTTATTTACTCCACAATAATCTTATTATTCTGTAATAATAATATATTATTATTTTCCGTCACCTAGTTACGGTTGATAAACAAATTTTTTGTGTTTACCCTAACAATATGTTTAAACGAACAAAATTTGCTACTCTAGGAGCACATACTCTGTTCATTCGACAAAATTAAGAACTGAAATGTAGATTCATGTATCTTTATTAGTAATTAGGACTTTTAAATGTAAGTGTAAGTTTTTTATTGTCATAGTACTTTTAAAGTATCAAAATTTTTTTTCTTTTAAACATAAGAAAGATTCCATTTTTCTTTTCCTAAATCTTGATTGAATGGTTAATTAACAATATCTTCATTCTGTTAGTTACGCTTTATTTTACAATCAGCCTCTTTTTTTTTTTTTTTGATTCGAGAGCGTCAATTAATCACAAAGTATACTTTCATGTTCAAAAGGCTCACGACATGAATTTATGAAAATGTTTAAATGTTTACAAAAAGGCAAAATTTCAACATGAACCCAACGTTTGGTAAGAGTCTCTGACTTGGAGAGCGTCATTCTTCAGGATTATAACGAAATTATATTTTCAATTTTGCCTTGAATAAACTTTATGATGTAAATTTAATTGAGTTATCGATTCAGTTTGATTTTGTTAATAACATTATAATTACTATCACATAAATTGATAAAATAGTATATACAGTGTAACAATAACTCGATGAAGTGCCAATTTTTCCTTCAGCCTCTTGCTAAAAATGATTATCTTTTTATTAGTGAAAGTCGATAACCAGACTTTCAGTTCCTACCTCAACATAAACACCAGGACTTTGAAACTGTTAGAGCATATTCAATGCAGCAATTTTGACAGTGTTATGTTGTAAAGAATTATAGTGATTGGATAAATTAATGTCAAGTATCTAATGTGTCAAATAAGTATATTTCTCTATGGTTACTTCTATACATTGAATGAATCCCTTTCAAGAACATTTCAAAAGAATTTTATTAAAAAACTTCTCACCCACGTGGTATGCATGGATATATACCATGTGGATTTGAAATATATATAATTTTGATTGAAATACACATAGCATGTAATTTATACACGTCACATGAGTGGAAAGTTAATTTTTTAACGGAACTTCCGTTTTTGAAAATTATCCTACATTGGAGATACTCTTATATTACTGTTTGCTATCATTTTTCTACATCAATTAACTTTTTTTCTACTAATAATTAAGAAATAATAGTACTAATTAAACAATAGAAAAAATTACCATCCAGTTCTCCTCCCACTAGGTTCGCGTATTATTATGTGGCAAAATTAGTTTTTCTATAGAGTCAGATTAGACTCCTGTATAGAGCACGAGAACCGTGACTTTTTTCTATTGGTTCATGATTATTTTCTATTCATTCTTGGGTTTTATAGTCACCTTGGACAGATAAGAGATATGTGGTTATTTTTATGGATGGATAATTAATGATAAATTTTCATATTAGTTCACTAATTAGTTTATCAGTTGTATATTAATAAGAAGGGTAAAATTGTCAGGCATTTATATAATTTGAGTTTTTGATATTTTAGGGTTAAAATTGAAAACCGATTAACTAATTGGTAAACCAACGTGGAAATATAACATTAACCTAGAATAATATACCAACTAATTTTCTATAGTGTCTATTATACACCATTTATAGAGTCCAATGTATTATAAATTTATAATACACTAATATATTATGGTTTTCACGTAATACATTAAAATCTATAAAATAGTGTACAATTGATACTATATAATATATGATATTACCAGCCTAATGGCAGAAGCTATTCGTTAAAATCTATTTTAATTTCGATATAGTTGACCAAATTATTATGTGCTTATTAAACCCATGTATCCCTTGAGGCGAGTCCCAACCACGGGCCACCGAGATTTCACACGGAAGAGAGCCCATGTTTTGTACGCACTGACCCAGTCGTCGGCTACCCTGAAAAGATCGACCGTCAAATCGGTTGACTTCATACCCGTCACGTGAAACGCGCCGCTGATATCGGAGCCGGTGGATTCATTATATTACCTACAGACTTCTCCTCCTCTCCCTGTAGACGCAATTTTCTCTTTCGAACGAGTCAAACTCAGCCCTTAGAGAAATTCCCACGAAACTAAACTCAGTCTCTGACGCACCACCTTACGTAAAAACTCTATCCATTGCCTAAATACACTGTTGACCATACCTTCTTCTCCACTTCTTCTTCTTTTCTTAGTAGTTTGCACTTTGCATGTTAGCTTATAATTTTGTATCTTCTTTCTTGAATCTTGATTGATCCATGGAAAGAGGAAGAGGGTGGGGACTCACTCTAGAAAGTTCTGATCCATTTGGGTTTCTGGGTTCCAATTTGAGTAAGGATGCTATGTTTCCTGTGGATCTGAACGGTAAGGAAGTGGAAATGAGTTCATCGCGGGCTGATGAGAGACTGGCGGTTTTAGGTGAAGTAGATTTCTTTGCAGATAAGAAGGGAAGCTGGTCTGTTAATGATCATATTAATGTTGCCATCAAGAAGGAAACTTCAGATGTAAATGTAGGTCTGGTGTTTTCAATTTCATTTCATCAAGTTACGTAGTTTTTTCTGTCAGGAGTTAATTATATTCGGTACATACGATCGATTGATCAGCTTATTGATTGTCATTCTTCATACGTTATATAGACCGGCTTGCAACTTCTTGCTGGTAAAAGAAGAAGCGATTATTCGGTGGTGGAAGAAGGGATTTCATCTGATGGTTTGGAGGATAAGCTAGCCAAGAATGATGTAAGGGGATTATTATGTATGACAACGAATATGATTATTGATGAATATATATTATTGTTCATTCCCTAGTATGGTTGTTAATTTTTTTTTTGTTTTTTAATTGCAACTTTTTGTTTTTGTTTATTTGTGGGTTAAAGTTGGCGCAACTACAAATTGAGATTCGCAGAATGAATGCTGAGAATGAAATGTTAAGAGGAATGCTTAATCAGGTGAAGAACAGCTATAACATGCTTCATATGCAACTTGTGACACTGATGCAGCAACAAGAAAACTCGGAAATCGGAGAAGCTGAAGTACGAAAGGTAATCTTAGATCGGGATTATCCAAAAGATCTCTATTCTTTTAGCCCTAGTCGATAAAATTTTAACTTCTTTTTCTTCTTTAATATTAAATAATATGTTATTTGTTCAGACTGCAAAAAGGAAATCAGAAGATCAAGCGAAACCGGAGAATAGAGGAACAATGGTTCCAATTAGAGAGTTTATGGACATGACGCCAGCTGCTGCGGATCATGAGAAGAAAGAACCATCAAATTCTTCATCAGAAGAAAGAAATCTTTATGAATCAGCTCACAAAAAGATTGAGTTGTCAAGGAATAAAAGGACTAGAAGTGAAGAGAACCTGGAATTGGATAAGAAACTGATGAATCCCTCGAAGCCTGCTGATCAATCCGGCGAGGCTACCATGAGAAAAGCTCGGGTTTGTGTTCGAGCAAGATCCGAAGCTCCAACGGTTAGTCTTTTATTCTTTCTCAAAGAATTTGAAGTATAAAATCAAATTAGCGCGTTCGACTCTAATATTAGCTATGGTTGATTACAGATTCCTGATGGATGCCAATGGAGAAAATATGGACAGAAAATGGCAAAAGGAAATCCGAGTCCACGGGCTTATTATCGATGCACTATGGCCATTCGTTGTCCAGTTCGCAAACAAGTAGGCTTGTCTTTATTTTTTCATTTTTGGCCAAAATCTAATAATCGTTGAGACAGATTAAATTGTTGGTTTGACCTTAATGCGATATATATTTGTAGGTTCAAAGGTGTGCCGAGGATCAAACAATCTTGATGACAAGCTATGAGGGTACACATAATCATCCACTACCACCAGCCGCCATGGCTATGGCGTCCACCACCTCTGCCACCGCCAATATGCTCCTTTCCGGCTCCATTACAAGCGTGGATGGATTGATGAATACAACTTTTCCGGCAGGAACCATTCTCCCTTATTCATCCAACACGGCTACAATTTCAGCGTCCACTCCCTTTCCAACAGTCACACTAGACCTAACTCAACCTCCAAATCCACTATTGCCTCAACAATTCCAAGTGCCTTTCCCAGTGGCAACTCCAGCAATGGCTGAGATTCCAGGGACGGGTACATTTTCCAGCCTCCAGATGTCTCGGGACATTGTTGAATCCTCGCTGCCGATAGAGGCGGAACATGGTGGCCACCAACTTTTTGGCGACAAACTCAGCGCTCTCACGGCTGCCATCACCTCCGATCCCAAATTCACGGCCGCCCTTGCCGCCGCAATCACCTCCATAATTAGTGGCTCGCATACAAGCATCAGTGAGAATTCGACTAACGATAGTGCCAATTACTAGCTATAAGGAAGAGAGACCTAATATTTGTGAAGGAAGAAGAGTTGGCCAACAGTTGGGAAATTAAAATTCCGTGACTGGTACAGTTGGTTGGACTCGTCATAGTATTTGACCAAAAGTTCAAACTATTGAGAAAAGAAACCAAAACCTATACGTTGGTAGTCCGGATCTCCAACGCCTGGTAGGATTATCTCACTTGACGCACATGTAGTGAGAGATCATTTAATTAAATATTTCATCATATAACAGTTTTCTTGTTTCTTTTTAATTTTCCTACTTTTATTTGGCTTTAATAATCATGAACTAACAAGCACGCTCATATATATATATATATATATTGTATTACTAGATGTTGGTGCTATGACTAGTGCACGTTCACAAATCGTTTTTTTTAAAAATAAAATTACATTTTATTAGAATTAGTGGTTAATATTTATGTACTCCCTTTATCTTAAAAAGATAATTTTAATTTTATCTGTCCTAAAAAAATAGTCTAGTTGCTTTATTTGGCTCATATTTAATTTTTGTTTTCCATATTTGCCTCTAGTTAATTAACCACTTCAAGTACCTATGTACCAAACTTCAAGAAGAAAATAAGTTAATTCATTTTTTGGCATAATATTCAAGATGTTCACAAAATTCTAATAGACATAATTTGAATAGTTATACTTATTTCAATATTAATCTTACTTTAGTCTTATATATATATATATATATATAAAGAAAGAGTAATGATAAACTTCAAGGTTGGTTCACCAATTAATTCACTGGTTGTACATTAATATGAAGGGCAAAACTACCAATGAAGGCAGTAAAATAATTCGAGCTTTAGACATTTTAGGGTTAAAATTGTAAACCGGTGAACTAATTGGTAAATGAACCTGGAGATTACGCAAAAGAAAATTAGCCTGTGGTACCTTTGTACGACATTTTTCCTTACCAAAATTGTCTAAGTAAAAGTCACTTTAGAATTTTGCTTAAATGTTAGGTAAATTCTGCAGTAAAACATATGTTGGATATATATTTTATCTTATGTTAATTGTATATATTTTATCTTCTTAAACATTTTGATAGATTTGTCTATATTCAAAGTTTTTAAATTTTTAATAGCTAACTTATACGGGAAGTATTTTGTAATGTGTGTTAGACTATTTTCTTTGTAGCAGTTGTGTTAATTTTTAATTATCTTTTTATATCTTTTTTTTCGGCAATTGGAATAATTATTTGTACTAATTAATACAGTAAATCGTTACGAATTTGAATTTCAGAGATTTTACAAAATAATGAAAAACTCTCTTGTGAATCTTCTTACTAACGATCGAACGGTTGAAGTAGGGGCCACGTGGTTTGAATCCTGAACTTTGAAGTTTGGACTTGATTTACTGAAGACTCGAACTTGTTGAATCTTCGAAGAACTTAGATTTCTGGACTTGGATTTTGCTTAGTTTGATTTGTAGAAGATTTTGATCTTCCGGCTTCTGCTTGACTTGATTTAACTACAGGGTTTTTGTGCTTCAGCAGCTTTGACTTGATTTTGGGCGAGTTTCGGCGTCTCCGAGTCTTCAGGGTTTTTATGCACATGTGACTTGTGTTTTTTAATGAACCGAAGGACCCTTTTTATAAGGAAAAACCTAGGGTTTCAAAAAAATGTAGGATGGGCGGTGGGTTGGACTTTAAACATAAGACGGACCTCTTATCGATTAATAGGCTTTTTCATTTAAACAGGAATTACGACTTTAAAATGTTTAAGTGGGCTAATTTATTTGACATCGGCCCAGTTTCATAAAATAAACTCGTGAAAATTTTTATGTCTACAGCAATCTTTTTATATCCTTAAATTAAGTGGTTTTCAAGTTACTTTTTTTTTATATAATAAATATAGATAAATATTGTTTAACTAATATTTTATAGTTTATAAAATTTTTATTACTGTATAGTGGAAAAGAAAAATAAAATGTTTGATTTCTTGAAGATCTAGGAATGACAATGGGCCGGGTCGGAATCCGGTTTGCTGTACTTGTTACCCACCCATTAAAAATTTTTCTGTCATATCCCCATACCCATCCTCACTTAAATCGGGTATGAGTTGGGACGGGTCGGTACGGGTAATTACCAATTATTAGCTCATTTATATATCTATATATTTTTATTTTCATTTTTTACTTTATAAATAGTATTATAAATACGGGAAGTGTCTTCGAGATGGAATTACGAGCGATTCAAATTATTAAGTTTTCTGGATAAGTTTCATTATATTTTTACTTTTCAAATCATTTGAATTTTTTTAAATATTTTTGTTTTTGACAAGAAATGGTTAAATTAGCTAGGTACAGGTAAAAAATATGACAACCTTCCTCAATCCATTCTCAAGTCGGGCCGATTTTTTTTATTCTATTCCTAATCTAATTACTTGTTTAATTGAGTATTCTCTGTTTTAATATAGTCGGATACCCGCTAGTATTGGGTTTGACGGATTTTCTACTAAGTTCACTTATTAGTATTACAATTTAATAACTATTAGTTAACAATAAGATAATTAAAAATTGTAGTTCAATGTGGCTAACTATACATTATTTAACATTTCGTACTAAGGCTAAAATATAATTTGATTTTATATCTTCCATGTGAGAATTAGTAATTCCAAATCATTAATTATGTTTAAGGTCTAAAATATAAAAATAAATATAAAATTAAATGTTTCAACCATATTATTTATCAATTTTAATCTGTGTGAAAATACCTACCGTTTTATCTTGATGAGACAGAGAGTAGTAATTAAAAGTGACTCTTGTTAAATATATAGATATAATTAATTTGACTAAATTCTATATAATATTTATGTTGCAACCCCATTTTGGTTGGAGGGTTGGGGCGATAGGGGGATGTGTTGGAATAGTCTAACGTTGGAGGAGCATATCCGTTTTCAACAAATCAACAATTCCGGCCGGCGGCGATATTATCATTTGAGAGTTGACACGTAAATTGGTTTTTTGATTCTTCGGGGATCAATAAAGTCAGAGAATCACGCGGATGAACGTGCCGCCTACGCCTGCGAATGAGTGAATGTATGCGTTATCTTGTTTTATAAGCTCTCGGCTCTCTGAGAATGCAAAGGGAACCGAGTAATGTTACCTGCACTTTGAATCCGGCCGACGTGTGCCCTTCAACTTTGCACATCTTATCTCATCTTTTATAGACACTAGCATCAAACACGGGTATTGCACATGATTTATAACTTGTATATGATCTAGAAACAAATAATTTTTATCTATACCAAGTGAAAACTTTTTTATTTCTACAACTATTAGTTAAAAAGTGAAAAGTTAAAATATAAGAAATCATCTAAAAATTTAAGGTGATCTAATGTAAATAATAATTTGTAACAATTAGATAGGTAAAAACGTAAATCAAAATTTCGTATTGGGCGTGATGAATATTGATCTAAATTTATCATCAATGAAAAATAATTAGAAAATATCAAAAGGCAAAAACAAATAGTAACCAAATACTATGAAGCATTTTGACGTTATGTAACCATATTCAGAACTAAAAAGATGAAAAGTCACTAAAAACTTCTATTTGAACACACATATTGAAACCTTAAACGATCAAGTGAAATCCAATCTATGAAATAATTTGATCCATACACTGTATCATAGTAAATATTGTAATATTAGAGCAATCATTACTACAAACCATAACAGGGGAAATCATAATCATTTATATTGTAAAATCAGTTTTATCATTATGGTAAATATTATAATTCTTGAAGAATCATTAAGGCAAAATGCAATATAAAAGTATAGATGTCATAACTAATACTAAAATGAGGTTTCAAAGTTTTAATTGAATTAATTTCATTCAATTCAATTTAATTAAAATTAAAATATTAATAACTAATGAGTAAGGACAAATGAGGAATTACAACAAATGTATAGAGGTAAAATCATCCAACCGACCTTTACTAATTGCTATTTATAAATGTATTACTTAAAAAATAAAAACAAATATAAATCAAAATAATAAGGTTTCTTTTTTGTACGTCGTGTATGATGTGAGTAATTTAAAATTGAAATAATGTGTTAATACCAATAATCACCCCATTCATGGTCTTTACTAATGATTTTTGTTATAAATTTAATACTACCCTTTACTAATTGTTATTTATAAATGCATGATTTACTTAAAAAAATAAAAAAAAATATAAAATCAAAATAATAATTAATAATGTTAAGGGCAAATATGAAATTAAACTAAATAAGTGAGGGTAGGATCGTTCAAAAATGCTTCCCCCACTTATTCTCTTTTAGATAGTATATATATATATATATATTAAAATATGATAATGGTCATATGTAAATTTTTCTAGAAAAACTACTACCCTATTTATATATGCATCTTCTTTTATTTTATTTTAAGAATAATATATACATATATGTATATTATACACATTTACAATTAATTAAACTTCATATTAATCTCTAATATCTTATATATATGTTTTTATTTTATACACATATATAGAATATACGCAATTATAATATATTATAATATATAATAAAAGTTAAATCTCAGGTTTAGATGTTCGAGTCGAGATATTTTATAAAAAATAAATAAATAAAATACTAAATATATATATTTATATATATCTACTCTTCCATTCGTATATGCTTATATTTTATATGCTTTCAATCTTATACGTATTCTCATATTAATATATATTATATATACATATATAAGTTTGGAGATTGTAAGTTAATCTCGAATCTTATATTTTTTTTTTCATATATATATATATATATGTAAACACACATTCATAATTAAGTTCTAAATTAATCTGTAATCTTATGCAACTTGTTATCATTTGGTATATCTATTCTATTAATATTTAGGTTATGTTCAAAAATTTTGTATTTCTTTAAAATTCTAATAATTGACAGACAAATTTCAAGTCTTGAGTCATGGAGACTTTCTTATTATTTCGATTAAGTATCTATCGTGAGATTAAAGACAATAATGATGACGATGATGATGATGATGATGATGATGATGATGATGATAAAGAAGTAAATTAAACCGGTTTCCAAACTTTTACTTAAATTACATGTCATAAAACGTATGGTTATATGTTTACTGCATTAATTAATTTATTGTTTTTTGTGGGAACCTATATATGGGAAAAAATTTAAGTTGATGGGATGCAATAACAATAATATTTGATGATGATGATTTAAAAAAATTTCTTTTAATTCTTTTTAGAGTGGGATGTGGTTAAAATTAAATGTTAAGGATAAACCATATAGTATTTATCCTTTGTTGTAATATTACTTCTTTTAGGTCTTTTGTGATAGAAGGACGTGCACTTTAAAATTCTTGAAATAGATTTAGTGAATAGTGATTTCTTTAAAAAATTTATGGCATTATATGAAGATATGCGAAAAATAATTTTTGCAAAAATATATGGTAGAGAATGAATGTAATAAAGAATTTATTCTAGCATCCACACTTTAAATGTGTTCTTAGGCTTCTTATATTGATGTTTCTTGAACAAAGATATGAGTGTGTGGTAATTTTAGAGTTATGTAAATTTTATATGCTCTCTTTTCCATGGTTTCTTAGTTTTCATATTCAACTTGAAATTAAATTTATATTAAAAAATTCCTCATTAATTCTTATTTTCATTAGTTAGATCGGAAGAGTATTATTTTATGAATGATAATTTAATTAGTTTTGTGCCAAGTGAAAGAATTTTACGTAATAAAATTGTAATTATTAGCAACATATGTATATAGTAAGTAGTGTACAATAAAAAATTGTGACTATTTAGTTTTTCAAATTGTTACATATTTTTTTGCTAATCATTATATTCCGTGTAACGCAAGAATATACAACTAGGTGCACAGAAGAATTCATTTCCAACTTAGAGGCAAAATTTTTCTAGTAGTTTTCGATGTTGGTGCCTAAATACAACTATATTGTAGATTTTGATCACCCATTAGACGTCTGACGAAATTATCCCGCTAAACATATACTTGACGGGTGATAATTAAATAGTTTATATGTGAGACAACCCACATGTAGATTATCTAATCATTACACGCCATGTGTAGATTTGGCATGTGATCAATTTTGATATATTGAAATTTTGATCCCTTTCAGACGTTTGACGGGATTATCTAGCAAAACATACATTTGACGGGAAATAATTAGACAGTTTTTATGTGAAACAATCCACATAGGACAACTCATATGTGAGTTATCCAGTAACATCCCGTGAATTTTTAACTATAAATTTGATGACAACAATGAGAACAAATATGTGAACTTTATTGAAAAATTATAAGGATTGGCCAAGTCGTTCCCTAGTTACAAAATGCTAAATTGCCAAATTAGGAGACATTGGTTATTTTTGCAATTACTAAATTGCCGTGCGATATTTTTGCTCTTCCGATCTAGTTTTGACAAGTGTTAAGACACTTGTCATATTTTTCAATAATGGAGTTGCTATTTTTGCCAAGTTTTGGTGATACTTGTCATTTTTGGAATTTGAAATGTGCTAGTTTTGCTAGGTTTCAAGATATTTGTCATTTTTGTAATTGGTGGATTTTAACTGTTACTTAAATCTAATTAAATCTAAACAACTATAAAAAGACTAACGGCTAGAGAATTTACCAAAATCTCTCTTCCACACACTACCATCCATCCCTTATAAATGTGTAAATTCGTCTATAAGTACGAGTGGAAGAAAAACAACCCTCAAAACCCACGAAAATACCTATTTTGCATTAAAAATAAAGCCCTCTTCATATACATATTAAACCCCTACTTAAATAAGACATTTTGCTTGAGAAATATCAAAGATTTGAAGGCATCTTCCATTTAAAATTGTTTAAAAAATCTTTGTGGGAAAAGGTGAGTAACCAGTACTTTGATTCCCTATATTTTATTCATACCGTTTTCATATCAACGGCATGGGTTTTGATGCATTCGCATTATACAAAAGAATTGGGATTTTGATGTATTGTTATGAAAAGAAATATTGATTTATTACATTTGTATCTTTAGTTAATAATCTACCTATTTTGAATTACTTTGTGGAATATGGCCTTACTGTTTGGTCTTGGTTATTTTGGCTATGTGGTAATATTTGTGGACTTGCTGTGTGGTCTTGGCCAATTTGAGTCTTTGTGGCCTTGCTGTGTGGTCTTAGTCAATCATGTGCGCATTATGGGTAGTAGTTTAACTCATGATCGAGCCCAGTTGTGCACTGAAAGGTTTTGTGCATTTAAATATTTTGTGCATTCAATGATTTTCTGGAAAATGCACTGTCTTATATGAAAGGTGAATCAAATTATTTGCTTATTAGCTAAATACTTTGTACTCACACCTCATTTTCTACAACCCTATAGGTATTAAATTAAAAGTTTTGTGGACGGATCGTCCCAAGGATAGAGAAGATATGTGTATGTAATAGAGATTTTGGTGCGTGGCCAAGATTTCGTTGTGGGTAGTCCACAGTACACATAAAAATCAGAGTTCGTAGTGAAAGCGTTTCAATACTTTTGAATTATATTTGTAAAGTCTCGCCTTTGATTTTGAATCGAGATATGTATTGAAATGCTTCCTCTATTGTTAAAATTGAGA
>CAVNYN010274357.1:0-10654 GCA_963692815.1 Nyctanthes arbor-tristis
TTTCTACAACCCTATAGGTATTAAATTAAAAGTTTTGTGGACGGATCGTCCCAAGGATAGAGAAGATATGTGTATGTAATAGAGATTTTGGTGCGTGGCCAAGATTTCGTTGTGGGTAGTCCACAGTACACATAAAAATCAGAGTTCGTAGTGAAAGCGTTTCAATACTTTTGAATTATATTTGTAAAGTCTCGCCTTTGATTTTGAATCGAGATATGTATTGAAATGCTTCCTCTATTGTTAAAATTGAGAGCGTGACATACCCAATTATTACCTGCAACGTGTATGTCTAGCGTGATAATCTCGCCAGACTTCTGACCTGTGATCAATTTTGGTATATTGGAGTTTTGATCACCTGTGAGACATCTGACGGAATTATCAAGTCAAACATACACTTGGCGAGTGATAATTGGACAGTTTATATGTGAGACAACCTACATGAGACAACCTTTATAAAACAACTCACATGTAAAATTATCCTATTATCACTTGCCACGTGTATGTACATTCCATCCCCTTTTTGCCCTTTTCGGTTGCATCTAATTTTCCACCTCTGGTTAAATTGTTTTTAATTCCTCCTTGAATCAATTTTTCTCATCATTATTTGCTACTTGGATTCATCCTTAATGTGGTATATTAATTGTTTCTGTTGTTGCTATTTCGAGCCGAAAGAATATGAAATTTGCTAAGAAGATAGATAAAACTCCTACTAAGAAGATAGATCGCTTAGGTGGCGGAAATTTAATAAAAGCAGCCATCTGTTAGTGAGACAGTTTTTATTAGATTTCCGTCACGTAAGCGACAAGGCTCCTTAATAGGAGATAGATAAGGCACTGTAGCCGGACTGGGAAGAATATAAACTTAGGAATTTAGTGCTAGATTTGTCGTCAAGTAAAATTAAGTTGAGAGAACAGTGGCTAAGGAGCTAGTCCACTAGTAAGACATATTTCTTATCATTATCACTCGGGTTTGAGTCACATCTTGCCTACCCTTCCTCTCTATTTTGTAATCGATAAAATGATGAGAGACAAAAATTTGTGAAAAGTAATATGATGCATTTATTATTATATATTAGATTTCCACATGTGCATTTCACAAACATATTATGTTGATAAAGTAAAATACAACTAAGTAAGAAAACATAAAAACAGGGCATTATAAATATATATAAATTAGTCACAGTCTCCATCCAAGATAAAGTGTTAGATGTTCGATTCTTTAGATGAAAAACAATTTCACATTCATCTATGTCCTTAAAAATCACTCAACGTCGAAATGAATGACTACAATGGACAGTGCTCTTTCTACCTACTTAGCCTATCTCGCCATCACTGGTAGAGGTCGCATCTTGAACTATATCTCCATAAAGTCAACATATAATGAGACGTAAGGGAGAATATAAAAACTCAAGCAATATATGTCAAGGAATACAAACTCGTGTGAAAATAGTTTTCTAGAATTTATTGCACAATCTTAATTAAAAGTTGCATGGGAAGAATAATTCGCAATAATCCAACCAATAGTAAGTTGACCAATGAGTTGCCATCAAATTTACATCAACCGAACATAAAAATCTTATAAAAAGCTTATCATTGTATATGGATATCTCAAATGAAAACATCACGTGTATATAAATCACACGTGTCCTTGTACTTTGTTTTATTTCCTTTTGATTTCATAGAATACCACATAGCTCTAACTATACCAATCTTTTGACAAAAAACCACATTATGAAGGGCAAAAAGAAATCAAATATAGAATATTTGCTTTTAAATATTTATTTTCAAAGAATTTTCTAACTGAGTCTTGCTATTTATATGTAGTTTTCTTACCTTATACATTGATCATCATCAATATATATAAATAACAACTTTATGTCAAAAGAAAATTAGATCCCCGTAATAATTTTAATCTTATCTTATGAATAATAATTATTTGCAATTTTCCTTGTAGCAGGATTCATTCATTTTCCTTTTTAATATATTGTTTCACAACTTAAACGGTGGGATATCCAAATTCATCCTATTATCATAATAAATGTTGATAAGTAATTATTGAGGTCAAATTTTGTTATTCAAGCCAACAAAACAGAAGGCATGAACAAGGTGATGAACAGTTAAAATAGTTGTGTATTTTCAGGTCGATATATGAAGTCATTTTAAGTGGATCAAACTCGTTTATGAGAGCATCATCATCTCCACCATGTGTAAAGTATTTTTCCTTTATATATTCAGCCCCGTTCTTAGACGGAAATGGAGCTCACGGAAGGCCCTGGAGTCGAGAACCAGAGGATCTGCGTCTTTCAATTTTGAGAGAGAGAGAGAGAGAGACAGAGAGAGTCAGTGGAGTGGCTTTGCCATCAGTTTTTCTACCTAGAGTATTACTCTTAGTTAGGGAGAGGAACACTTGCACGTGGCTGTCAATGTGGACAAAGGGCCCCACGCCACTTCAATTCCCCCCAAAACACATGGGTCCCACCCCAGAAAATTTCTTTTTCAGATTTATTACACCCCAAACCCCCGTCCTCGTGCCTGAGTTTTGATTGCAAAGAACTCCAGCGCCGTCGCCCCCCACCCAAAAATCCTCTCGCGACATGCCATGTGCACCGCCGGCGACGAAGGGAACAAGGCGGCCGGAATAAACCCCCTCTACCCGATTCATGAATAACCCGGCCTTCCCCCAACTCGTCTCGTGCGCCGTCCATCAGAGTAACCACCGGCGATGCAGCGATTGACCCGGCGTTCCCCCCACTGACTGCAGTTGACGGCGACGACCTCCAGTTTCAGCAGCGAGAGCATACCCCAGCAGAATCCCCATTTCTCTGTGAAATTTTGACAGGTAAATTTATGTCTGCTCTGGTATTTTTCATGGTTAAATGTGCCTTGCAATTTGCAATTTCTCTCAGCATCATAAATTGTTCATGATTACAACATCATACAATACTTTCTGAAATTAACATGTATTCTACCTCAGAGTGAATTCAATGAAAACTTCACAATGAAGAGTTTATAAATAGTTGGCAGCATAAATGGTTTGAGGTTTGAGCTATAAGGAATATACAGAGTATAAGTTTATTGAAAGTTGGGGTGGCAGAATGGCCAAAAAAATTTTAAAAAAGGGGGAACAAAATGGACTGGGCAACTAGGACGCTCTATAAGCATAGATTTGAACAAGCATTTCGTTATAAAAATGACAATTGTAGAAAAGTTGAAAGATGTAATGTAAAAATGAGAACTAGTAGAAATTTGGCCTCTTCCTGCTTGAAGTATTTCATTTACTTCAAATATCGGCAATGTAATTAACTAGCGGACACACCAAAAGTGGAAAAAACAAGATGAAATGATCTACAAGAACCATTATTGTTCAAAGTCCATCAGATGAGATTTTGAAATGGAGAGAAGTTGTTCTTGGAATTTTAGTTGTGCAGATCACGCAAATGGGATTGAAAAACCAAACACGAGAATAATATAGATCGAATATATCACTTAAAAGAAACATGAGAATAGAAGGAGACAGAGTAAGGAGAAGAAGGAGATCTTTAAAATGAAATTCTAATTTATTTTCTTAAATAATATATCTAAAATTGGATAGTATTTTTAAATTTTTCTTTTATTTTTTCAAACTAAACCTAGAAAGTAATGAACCATATAATTAAAATATGTAATTATTTTTACAGATTTTTTTTTTTTTTGGTTTGGATACATCTTGTTATTATATGTAAGTGAGATATAGTAGTCGTTTATTAGTCTTGGTTGGTTTAATTTATGCTAGATTTGTTCAAAGAAAATGTTACTATTAATTTGTTATTACTTCTCAAGTCCAAATATGCATTCATTGTTTGCCAATTCTTTGTCTAAGCAAATTTCGCACTCTTGCCTTCATCCATGCAGATCTCAGTAGCCCAAAAGGTTGAAGGGTCGAGCACCACTCGTCCAAGTACAAATTAATGGTCACTGCAGGCTGGACACTCTCGTAAACACAGAAGTTATAGTCTAATAGTTGATCATTATGTCTGTAAGACTATGTTGGAACAAACGCTTTGTAGTACTCTAGTTATGTGCAATGCAGTATATCTCCTTTTAAATATTTTGGCTGGGGCCTTAAGTGCTCAGGGCTCTATTTAAATGTGATTGATATGTGTCTCAACAACTGGTTATTACAGTCATTTCTATATTTGAATATAACAATGGCGCATCATTTTCCAGATAAATTAAATAACAATAATCGTGAGGGTTTCATTCACTTAAAGTTAGATACACAACATCTCAACATGTATATAAATAACAAGAACAATACCAAAGCGAATTACAGGTAGAAATTCACGTGACGATTATATGTTACATTCTATTATCCGAATGTTATAAATGTTATGTAAAACTAATTTCTGCAAGAACCTTGAGAAATGATAAGTAAACCAGAACTCACTCAGTTCAATAGTTGCAACCTATTCTCCACATGAGTAACAGAATATTTAATTAAGAGTAAATGAATGCAACTTTTACCATTCCATCCATTTATGAAGTTAGGCCTATTAATCCTAAGTCTTTTAAAATAAGCTAACATCTCTCTTATAGAGTGAAAAAGTGTCACATAGCTCCTCGTTATTAGTGGATTAGGAGGCAGGCCTGATCCTCCAATAACAGGGGGCCATGTGGTACTTTTCCACTCCATAAATGAGAGATAAGCCCTCCTTAGAATTTTTCTATTAATCCCTTATGACATTGTAAAATCTAATAAAAAAATATCCACTTAAAGCAAAAATTTGTTGCGCATCCACATTTTCTATTTGAGTTTAATTCTAGCGGATTTCATTAAGTACACTGATTTCTAAATCAATGAATGAATTGCCATCCAAAATCAAATGTTGCACTACTTGTGCTGTAATTAATGAGCACAAAAATTATAATTCTTCTTCACTGGCACCAGGTTTTAATTCACTATATAAAAACAAAACTGCCAAAAGATTCCCGCTTTAAGCCCCCTTCCCAGTGAGTGAGCAGCCATTTCCAGTTTGAAAACTGTTTGTTCCCCTAAAAACACTACTATGAAAGCAGTAACTGAAGTATGATATTGAAGATTATCGAATAAATTTGATAAAGAAAATCGATTAATGACGATACATTCTTCATAATTTTACCTGAAGATGGAAAAAATAGAGAGAGTGAAGAAGAAAGGCCAACAAAAATTAAGTCCCTTCCCAAAGCCCCATTTCATAAAATCTGTAACGAAGAATCATTTGAACATTCGAGTAATTTTCTCATTCTTCGCGTCTTTCTACACTATTTTTTACTTGAAACTATTCAGTTGCTCTCGATTTTTTGGCGGGAGAACCAAAACCGGCGCATAAAGGAGGCCAGGAGGACGGGTTTATGCTAGATGCCGGCGCTGCCGGTGAATTCTTCAAGCTTAATCCTTTACACACGGCGAATTTTTGCAGCTTTGTTTATGAAAGAAGGTGGTGCGTGGATGGCTTCCTGGACGGAGGACGTTTCCCTCCATCGCCGGTCTGAAACGACCGCCGGAAGGAGTTTTCTGGAGGGGGGAACTGGTGGTGGTCGGGTACGTATCTGAGAAGTTTGGAGGGATGGGCTTTGGGTGTAATAAATCTGAAAACAAATTTTTGGGATGGGACTCAGGTGTTTTGGGGGAAATTGAGGTGGAGCGGGGGCCCATCGCCCACATTAGCATCTTTCTCTCCCTAACTAAGAGTAATACTCTTAGTAATCCAGCTATAAAGCCTTATCTATCTTCTATGAAAGAGTCTTATGACTTATGTGATAAAAATTTAACAAAAACAATCCGTTTGAGCCTTACCAATAGGAAGACAGATCGGAAGAGCGTCGTGTCACGTATTTTAGGGTACAACAGTAATCATTTCAATTAACGTATAAGAAAAATCCTACATAGTGCACTATGTAATTTCCACCTGGAATTTCCATGAGGAACAAATATCAATATAAGAAACGGTTTTAATTCAAGGATGATGTTTTTAATCTATTTCAATTCTTATTCAGATGGTAAACTAATTTCCGAGAAGTTATTTAATCACTACTCTCCAATTATATGTGATGACAAATAAAGAAAAATACTTAGTCTTGAATAATAAAACTTCTATAAAACATAAGATTTTTTCTTTTTGAGGAGGGTTTGATATATTTTTCGATTTCACTAATTAAAATGCAGCCGTTCATATGCATTGATGACTTGTGGACAATACATTGTATGAAAATGTCATATCAATTATCTCTAATATGATGGGTTTCAAATATAGAAGGTAAAAGTGTATGAAATCAGACCTCTCAATATACGCATGAGCTAATTTGCATCGATCTGTAAATGACATCAACTATAACATCAGTATGCATTTAAGTTGAAAAAAATTAAAAATTGAGCTTAAAATGCCAGATAATTCACAATCATATTGTGCCAAACAACTCTTCTTTAAAATGGAGGGAAAGTGGCCTAGCGGATAGCCTAATAATGGCTAGAACATATATCGCATATCGAAGTCACATCATCGCACCCAGCCACCCCACCCCCCCTCCAAATTTGTAATCAAATAAATAATAAATAAAATGAGGAAATTTTGAGGCAAATACTGACAAGTTTACTTCGTTTGATTGTCATTTAAAATATTTCTTAATTTATCAACTAATCTAAATTTCAAGTTTTAGACATACAACAATACATTATTAAATCAACTTTTTAATGTAATATAAGTTTTCACATCATTTTAATTATTAACTCCACACGGCACCATTACATTACGCCACTTATACAAAATTTAAATTTTAAATCTATTTATAAACAACCCCATTTTTAAAACCTTACCAAACACAGTGATAATGGGTCAACAAAACAGAGAGACCATTTGCATTAATTAATATCACAAAATGTTGTAACATTGACAATTATACGGAGGCTATTCGAGTCTATGCCCCTCTTGCAGTTTCCTCAACTGTGTTTAAAAAAAAAAAAAAAAGAAAAAAAATTTGGCTTAATAAACCGTATAAGATGAGTTTACAATGTCTTGCACTTCACAAGCAAGGCTGATCCAAAAACTCCAAGAGTCCGCTTTAAATCCCAAACAAACCAATTAACGCTCAGTAGATCCAGAACATCTATACAGCTGAAGCAATCTCAGTAGATCAACACAACCAATATCATTTTTCAAAATATTGATGCATTTCTTCTTTCTATATTATAGCAATTTTGGTTGGAGGAAAAATTTTAGTAGAACAGACAACACTCAGTGGTTCACTTTTCTCTTTCAGCCTTTTCTTTGAAAGCCCCCTTTTTAAACCACCATACACTATTCTGTGAAAGACAACCTACAACCAGAAAAAAAGAAAAATCAGAAAAAAGACGGATATTTCCTTAAACAATCTTTTTGCTATCAGAACGTGACAATCTTCGATCTAGGGTTTGTAACTGGCTTCTAAGGCTCTGATTTTCCTCAAGCAGGCGGTCATATTCAAGAAGGAACCCTTCAGATTGTTTCTTTAAAGCTATTGCATTGGCTTCAGCACCATTTGCCTCTTTAATTTTCTCCTCGAGCTTTGACTCCAGCTGCTTAATTCTTTCATGCAGTGTAGTCGTTTCTAGTTCCAATGATTTGATTTCCTCAGGAACAGGAGCCTTTTCCTCAAAAGGTCGGCTCTGTTTCATTGCAGCTTCCATGGTTTTCCTTCTAATACGAAGTTCTCGGATATAATGATGAAGTTTATCAATCAAAAATGCTAGGAACAAAGAAAAACCTGCAAAAAAAATTTCAAAAGGAGGTTGTTACTGAGGCAATAGTTTTATTTCTAAAGACCAGTAGACCACTACTAACATATCAAGCAAGCATTAGGAGCGATGAACTTAATTACAGAAATTGTCTAAAAGAGTTTAAACTACAAACAAACTTATATCAGTTAATTTTAATTTCAATCTATGGAGCATACATTTGCACGCGATAATAATGATTGCAAAACTTGCTCAGCAGGCTATGATAACTAAGTTTATAGCAAACGTTACTCAAACGTTCAGTATAAAGTAATTCTGTCACCTATCTAATGCTTGTAAAAGTTCTACCATGTCTTCCGCAAGAATTAGAACAAACTTCCTGCTCAAGTGTAAGTACAAAGCAGTTCCTTTTCACCACATTCAATTCAAAACTAGGCTTTGTATTCTGGACCTCCACTTTTGGCCATTACATCCAAACGGCAAATAGATTTACTCGAGTATGGCCGATCATCTAAGAGATATTGGGGATCAGAGAGCTTTGGGCTTAATTCATAACCAATATCAACTGTTAGCTCCGTGCACTCTGGAAACAGATTTCTTTTTTACATGAATCGCATACCAGTATTAGCAGCGGTCTCTCCACTGATAAGTGACGTATGTTTATAAATGTCAAAATAATGAATTTACGATAGTATATTTCCGGCTTGAAGTGCACATGCATGATACTTTCTCAGGGAAATGTCATATGAAATGCAGCAAATAAATACTAATGTTCTCTTTAATAAGAACAAAGATGAAACATAAAATTCTGGACACAGGACATAACCATGTAGTGCTTTCCCACATGTAAAAGCTATTTAAGAGAATAAGATTTGAAATGTGGGCGTAAAGACCTAGACATTCACTTATGTAACATTTTTGTGCTTGGAGACAATTACTTCCATGCAGAATTTGCAAGCACTCTCAAGCTAATCAACCAAGCTTAATTTTCCCCGGATGCAATCTTCGTAGTTTCAAACTGCTTGAAAAGTAGCCACTAACACAAAATGAAGATACAACACACAGACACACAAGTTAAGTGCTAGTGTGATTTAATACTCCCTCCCTCCCATAAATATATTCTACTAATCCTTTTTTGTCGGTCCCAAATTATACTCTACTTTCCCTAGCTAATTTTGTAGTTTTCTAATATTTCCCTATTAATTATACATGGTAATCAACAACAATGAACAATTAAAGTGAGATATTCAATAAATATAAGGGTATATTAGGAAATATAATCTTAAATTGTACTTTTCCAACAATATTAATTAAATTTTCTTAATCTATGTGAAAAATGAAAGTATAATATTTTTGCAGGATGCAGGAGTAATATGATTTAAGATATACCAAACAATTTAAAGATAACAAAAAACCTGTAAGAAAATTTATCAATTTCCAGCCAAATCCATGTTTGGCAAAACTTAAAATATGAAAAAGTAACTACTTCAATCCAAAATACGTGTTACAATAAGATGATAATGATTATTATTATTATTTTATTTTAACTTTTAAGAAAGAAAAAAGTACTCGTATCTTACTGTCTAAGAGAGAAGCTTACTTTTTAAAATTAATCAACAAAAACAGTTTTATTTGTTTCAAAACATAAATACTTCTAACAGATCCCTCTATTCTTTTTTGACATCAGATTCCTCTATTCTCAACCAAACAGGAATTACACAATCTATGAGTATTTCCTACGGCTTTGGATTTGAAAAATTAGTCAAATCCTGTACCATACTTAGTACATACAGCAACTCAAAATATATCATGATCACTGATAAACATAGATTATCACAGTAGAAATGCATAATTATCTGCACGCAGAACACATGAAGTAACCCAAAAATTCTAAAATATAGGTCATGCAGCATAACTCCGTCAACATTTTGGAACTTCACAAATTATATAACAAAATCAGAAAAAATATTACAGTTTTCAATTATTACCCATGAGAGAAGCTTCAAGGAGATGCTTCGCAAGGAGAATCTGATCCGTAGGGTTGAGATCACCATCATCGGTCCAACGCCTATGGATCGACACCACATTGTATCCGCTAGACACCATCACCACAAATATAGTCCCCGCCACAGTTTTGACCACAAGTGGGCCACGACCCCTCTTGACTAGGTCCAGGGTCACTATCACCAGCTTCCGAAATGGCGTTTTGAACACGAACATCACGATCAATGCTATTTCTACGAATATCAGAGTGAACAGTAATTGAATCATTTCTTCCCCTTTTCTGAAGAACGATGTTTGGCAATAGGGGAGACTGGAGAGATTGAAGGCTGGGATTTTAGGAGGGAGTGAACTGAAGGTACCGCACAAGGTAAAGGATTTATTGACTGATCGGAGGCGGAGAAACCAGATGGAAGCTGGGGTAGTTCGATTTATAAACCCGAACCCGTAATACTTATGGATGGGTCACAAACGGATCAAATTGAAATTTTAATTTTATAAATAATTGCTTGAAGGGGTCCCTGATATTCTCAAATTCTAGTAAGGCCCCTTTCAATTCCAACTGAATAATGCTATACAGTACCGATACTAAATATCAATTCATTTGATATTAAGTGATATAAATTGTATAATGTAAATCACAAATTCATACTTTTAATTTTACTTATATTATTTAATATCACATATGTTGATGGTACTCAACACAACTCTGAGTACTACATAGCATTATTTATTGAATTCTAGCTAATTAATAGTAAGTCTTAAGGGTAAGAGTGTTTAAGTATTAGACGTCTGATGTTATAACTACACTCGGTAGTGATGTGACATAATATGAGTACATCAAACATATCATTCTTTAATCAAATCAGCGTTGATATTATATCACATTATCTGTTTAGTGTCGCAACGATACCAGATGTTTGGT
>CAVNYN010274358.1:0-24072 GCA_963692815.1 Nyctanthes arbor-tristis
ACTAAGTTTTTTGATAAGTTTTAGTATCTTTTTACTTTTCAAACAATTAGAATTTTTAGTAAATATTTTTATTTTTATCAAAAAAACAGTTAAACAAGTCGAGTATGAGTAAAAATTGCCCTATTGTTATGTCGGGTCGATTTTCATTATCGCATCCCCGACTTAATTACCCGTTTAGTCTGGTATCCCCCATCTTAATAGGATCGAGTACCTGTAGGTATCGAGTTTGGTGGGGTTTTTTCAGCCTATACTAAGGTCACTTAATAACATTTTATATCAAATACGCACATAATAATAACTATTAGTTAACAACAAGATAATCAAAATAGTACCGTTCAATATAGTTAATCATACATTACTCAACATTTCATACTAATGTCAGATATAATTTGATTTCGTATCTTCCCATCCAACACACGAATAAGAATCTAGTAGTAATAATAATAATAATAATAATAATAATAATAATAATAATATCAACATCGTTAGAGATCCAGCCAATTAAGACTTTATTTTTCTTTTGGGACCAAAGGTTTCTTTCTTTTTTTTTTTTCTTTTTTTTTTTTTGGTGCCATAGCACCTTATAGCACCATACAACCATGTGACGTGTTTGATTGTGATTTCCTATGTGGCGTACACTGATACACACCGTACAGTAGTATAGTGTCATAGGGTGTCATATATATGGCGTCAAAATGAGAGTCGAGGGACCAGTGGTGGAGCCAGGACGCCGACTGAGTGGGGGCATAATTTAACTATAAAAATTTTATATAACATGTACTATGATAACATCAAAAAATTAATTGTTTTTAATATCGTATGTTTTACTGGAAAAATAGTACTTTAAAAACATACTCATTATATAATATATCAATAAATTTATATTATTTTTATGATTGAAATTTTTACTAAACTAAGAATACTAGCTACTTTTCCTTTCAAAGTATATACTAACTACTTTAATTTGTATTATCCATGGTTTTCAATTTACTAATTACTATACAAAAATTACAAAAACATAATATATTAAATTAAAAAAAAGTAATTAAATGGTCGTGCTATGTGAGGGACATGTGTGGTTTGAATTTGAGACCTCTTGAAGAATAATAATGACGCTTTCGGATTGTGTGTTTGAATCATCGCTGAACCAAGCATGCCCATATGTTTCCATTACAAACTATCTTCATTGTACGTTTATGTTAGTGTAATGAAGCATTCGTGATTTGTATTCTCTGTTACATCTTTTCATGGTCTATATGTTTTTGTTAATTTAGAGTATGTTTGATTGTAAGAATTTTCTTAAATTCCTACTTTAACAGTGTTTGATTAGTTTTTTCCCTTAGAAAACGTTTTCCTACTTTTAGTCACGTGATCATATTTTCCTTGAAAACAAGGAAAACATTTTCCTTGAGGTGGGTAGGTTTTTTGTCTTCCAAAGAAATGTTGGTCTGCATTTTATTTAATTAGTAGCTTGCATCTAGTTAGTTGATTTGCCATTTTATTTAATTAATAGCTTGCATCCAGTCTGTTATTATTTAGTTGCACATTTTTCAGTGGTATTCTCGAATTTCTCCTTTTATTATTATTACTAGAATTCTCGCTCGTGCGTTGCATGAGGAGAACAAAAATAATAAGAAAATTCAACATTAACATATACTTAGTCTCAATCAAACTTATATTAAATGTAATAAAAGTAATATACAATTGATTTATCAGAAAGAATGGAAAAAATTTTAAAAATTTAAAACAAATTTAATTGTTATCCATTCTAATCAGAATAAAATACATAATTTTCCAAAGAGATTCCTATGAATTTCTCTAAGAAGATATTCTTAATTTTCCAAAAAATGGATAATAAAATAAAAACAAAAAGTAGGGAAAAAATTAAAAAAAATGTAAAACAAATTTAATTGTTATCTACCAGTGATGTCACCAATGATATCACCAGTATTCTTATGATGCCAGACAAGTGGCAGGAAATTACAACGTCGGACAAACTTCTCTTATTATTAATATATAGATTATTATTATTATTATTATTATTATTATTATTTTTGGATTTATGTTACATACCATTTTTTGCTAATATTAACAAATATAATATTGTATGGGATTTTACAATTTCTAATTATACATCATCGTTTAAGTCTATAACTTTATTTTATCTTCTTCATATTCATGTGCACCAACAATATCTTATGTAAGCTGATGAAAAACTCTTGTAATATCAATAATGTTCAAATTTTAATACATTCGGGAAGTCAATTATTACCACTTGAGAGGAAGTCCAATTAGACGGAATGACAAGTCTGGGTAGATCAATCATTATAAGGTTAATGCATTGAAAAAAAGTACAATTTATATAGAAAATTTAATAATTCATATAAAAAAACATAATGACTATCAAATAATTGTTCAAAAAGAAAATAACAAAATTTGGGAAAAAAAGATTGCTTCCATGGAAAATAATAGCTTTCAAATACTAAAAGATGGAAAATAACTACTATTTGTCGGTGGAAAGTTAAATTAATTAAACACATTTAATTTAAATTTCCCAGGAAAATTAATTCTAGGGAATTCAATTGCCTAGAATTCATTTTCTTTCTATGCATTTTCCACGCTTGTAATCAAACAGGACTTTAACTTTTTTATAATTGGGAGGCCTTAAATGGAATCTTGAAGTTTATTTTAGTCCATTAGATCTACACTTTTGTGATAGCAGTGCGCTCGAGTTTGGATTTTTTTCGTCTGTCATTTTAGGGAAAACGGTTGTTTGTGTTGAGTTGAGAGGAAAACAATCTCTTAACATATAAAATTCCATTTGAAGTTTAAATTTTCGAGTTAGAATACTTTACTTAAGAAGATCATTGTTTTAAAAACAATATCAAAGGAAGTATATATATAGTTAATCATGTGAACCTGCATTGAGTCCAGTCTAAGTTAAAAACCAAATTTTAATTAAGCATTTCTATCCCAACGGCAAATTTCAGCATGGTTGCCAATATATACGGAGCTCTGCCATGATTGATTTCTAGTAAAGGTGAATAACATTATTGCTTATTATATGGTTCTAAGTTCACAAGTTTTTGAGTATATCAAATAACTAGTTGAAATGAAAATATATATAAAAGAAAATAAAAACACAAGATTTACGTTGAGAACTACAAATGTGAAGGAAAACCATGTGTTATTTTCAATTTATGAAAAATTATCACAATCATAAAGATTTCTCACTACCAAGTCACACTGAACCCCAATTCGGACTCCAAGAACACCCGCCAACTTGGACAAGAGTCAAACCATCCTCCTCTTTGATAAACCATAAAAAAAAAAATTAAAAAAAAAAAAAGCCTTGAATGCTGGACTACTTTTCAAGGTGGTGCCTAATTGGTTTGGTAGCAATCTTCTACCATCATTGACACCTAGTTGTCGCTGACTAAGACTTCACATCTAAATTGAGTTATTTTTCTTTATCAACCACCACTGATGATTAGCTAGTCTCATTCTAGCGTCATACATGTAATACGACATAGTATCATATAGCCTATATAGTGTGTATCGAGGTCCGTCACATATATGGCACATAGGCTATATGGTGATATATCGTGCTATATGTATGTCGTTAGATCAATTTTAAGTGTTTAGATGTGAAAATGTAGCTAAGAGTTCAAAATCAAACTGAATTGAATTTCCAACTTGTGAAAAGATAATTCTTATTAATCCAACCGTTCGAATTTAAAGTGAACTTTTCTTCGATACTTCATGCGCCAACTCAAATCTATTTTTACTTTTTTTTTTTTTTTGATATTATTATAGAGGAATTGTAAGGGAGGGAAATCGAACCTTAGTTGAGGGTATGAGAAATCAACTCGAATGCCATTAGATCACATAGGTCTTGGCAACTCTATTTTTACTTTGTTGAGCCGATTCTTAACCCAAAAAAAATTAAAATCATAGTAATATATAGACTATATTTTGGTGACTCGTGAGTATCACATCATTTGAAATTTTTATGGGTAGGTTATATTGCCGCCACAAAAATTGTTAATTACACCACATTAATATTAGGGTAATCATATTACCACTAAATTTTTTTTTTTTTTTTGCACCACATTGCATTTTACACCACAATTATAATATGCTTTTGATAAATAAACCACATTTATTTTACAACAATAACCTTAACCAAATTAAAAAATTAATATAAAGAAAAGAATACTGCACACCACGCACATTTACGTCTTCCACTGATCCTTTCAACAATGGCGTAATATTTCTCTGTCAAACTCATCAAGAAGCTGGGGAAAGTGGACAAAATTTTCACCGAAGTCTTGGCCTTATCTTGTACAATTTCTTCACCTGATGAAATAGACAACTACTAAAAAAAAAGAAAAAAAAAAGAAGAAAGAAATTACACAATTAATTAACGACAGATTTCTATGTTTCCCTGTTATTTTATCAAACTAGTTTCTGACCTTTTTTTCCCAAAAATTATCAATAATTGAAGACGAAATGAAAAAAAAGGAAAATATATGGTCAAGATTTCAATGACGAAAATATTAATTAGTGGAATTTAAACTCATTTTACGATTCCAATATTCTCATAATTAGGATTTTATTTTCTAGTGAGAGATGGAAAACATTCACAAGCGTAAAAAGGTTTTCAAAGAAATCAATTTGGTTTTCTCAACCCAATTTAATTACACTAAAATTTAGGTCTTGTACATTTGAAAAATAGAAAAAAAATCAGAATTAGATAGTTTAAAAATATTAGGGATTTGATTCCATCTCCTTTTCTTGTTAAAAAGTGACTAATTGTTGGTGCCGACGTAGGGAGGATGATGATGAAACAAGAAAAAAATGTTGAATTTTGAATGTGGTCGGTGAATAAAAGAAAAGTAAAATATATTTAAATGAATGTTATTATTGTAATTTCATTTAAGGGCATTTAAATAAATGAAAATTTTGTGGTGTAAGGATTAAATTTTGTAGTGGTAATATAATTACGCTTAACATTGATACAAAATAAATAACAAGAACACAATAAGCTAGGAGGAAAATAATTTAGTTTTATTTACTAGATGAATTAATTTGCAATTACAAGAAAGTATTTATAAAGCTAAGTGGATAAGCTTCAGCATAACTCTAGGATTTGACTCAACTAAACAACAAATAGCTAAAGACTTAGTCTTCAAAAGACTCATTACTAATTAGTTATTAATGACTAGCTAATGACTAGGTCAACATTTAACAACTTGTGGACTTGACTAAACATGATCTAAATAATACATAATATAATTATTGTGACATTCTCTCCTTTAAACTGAAGTTGTAAAACTTCAGTTTAGCTATGAAGTAGAACCCCTCCTCAGATTGGATCTTCCATGGTGCAAACTCCAAGCAATCTTCGCATCTTTAGAAAACTGGTCACTTTGAGGGGTTTTGTAAAAATATCAGCCACCTGATCTTCACTTCTATAGAAAACTAGATCAATGACTCCATCATTTGAAAGATCACGAAGGAAATGAAATCTCACATTGATGTACTTGCATCTTCTATGAAAAACTGGGTTCTTTGAAAGTTTGATCACTGAACTATAGTCACTGCTTGAATCTCAATTCTTCAAGAAGTTTCCTTAACCAGAGTGCTTGACGTGCACAAGTAGCAGCTGCAACAAATTCCGCCTCGGTTGTTGATAAAGTGACCAATGGTTGTTTCTTTGATGCCCATGAAATAGCTGCTGAATCGAACATAAAAACATATCCAGATGTGCTTTTTCTATCATTCAAATCTCCTGCATAATCGCTATTTGTTAACCTAAACGAGTCTGATGCTCCACCATTTCTGTAAAATAGCCCAAAATCTTTAGTACCACGCAAGTAGCGTAGGATTCTCTTTGCTGCTAGAATATGATTTTATTTTGTACTTTCTATATATCTAGATCGAGGCTTACTACTTGCATTAAATCAGGCCGCGCTGCTATCATATACATCAAACTCCCAACTATTTGTTTATAAATAGTAGAATCAATGTTCTTTCCCGCGGGATCTTTGACAAGTTTCAAACCTTTTTCAACTGGAGTTGTAATGGGATTGCAATTGTTCATCTGAAATCTTTTTAGGATTTCTTGAGCATATTTATTCTATGAAATAAAGACTCCTGCATTAGATTGGACTATTTCTATGCCAAGAAAAGAGTGCAATGGCCCAAGTTCAGTCATTTCAAACTCTTGCATCGTTGATTGTTTAAACACTTCATACATGGCCTCGTCATTTCCTGTATAAATCAAGTCATCAACATATAAACATATCAACAATATGTTTCCACTTCCTTCAACTTTTGTATAAAGAGTATGCTCGTAAGGACATTTATGAAAGCCCTTTTAAGAAAATAAGCATCTATGCGACCGTACCAAGCTCTAGGAGCTTGTTTTAATCCATATAACGCTTTTATGCTCACTGCCCACTTTCACATAACTTGGGGGTTGATCAACAAACACATTTTCTTACAATTCTCCATGTAAAAAAGGCTGACTTTACATCCAGCTGGAAAAGAGGCCAAGAATGTTGAGCTGCTAATGCAATAATCAGTCTGATAGTGTCATGCCTTGCAACTGGAGCATAAACTTCTTTGTAATCTACTCCAAATTCTTGTTTGTAGCCCTCGGCTAGAAAGTGGGCTTTATATCTGTCAACCGCACCATTCTCTTTTAACTTGGTCTTGTAAATCCACTTAACACCGATTGTCTTCTGTCCCTTTGGAAGCTCAACTAATTCCCATGTGTTATTTCTTTCAATGGATGATATCTCCTCATCTATAGCTATTGCCACTTTTGTTCTTTTACAGCTTCTTCATAATTTATAGGATCACAGTCTGAGAATAAAGCATAGTGCTTCAAAGTATCATCATAATCATTTAATTCTGTTGCCTCATAGTCTGACATCCATCCTAGCCTTCTTCTGATACAATGAGGATGAGAACCAACTGTAGTTTGAAGCTGGTCATTATTTCCTGGCATTGCTAGTGTATCTTCATTTTGCTGATTTTCAACAACTGGTTGTTGAGTCTGCTGCTTTTCACCTTCGTTTTCTTCCTCAAAGTTTGCTGGAACTTGTTTCTCATGAGCATTATTGTCTCATGACAAGAAATTTTCTTCATCAAAGATAACGTCACGGCTGATAATAATTTTCTTAGTAATAGGATTGTATAACTTGTAAGCTTTTGACTGATCAGTGATGCAAAGAAAGATACATTTTTCACCTTTACCATTAAGTTTGGCTCTTCTTTGATCTGGCTCATGGGTGTATGCAATGCTTCCAAAAATTCTGAAATGATTGACTGCAGGTCTGCATCCACTCCAGGCTTGTTCAAGTGTTATATTACGGACAACAAGGGTTGGACTTCTATTCAAAATATGGATGTTCCAGCTGACTGCCTCATGCGATAAACTTTTTGGAATTCCATTCATTGTCAAGAGACTTTTGACCATGTTCAGAATCGTGCAATTTTTCCTTTCACATACACCGTTTTGTTGAGGTGTATAAGCTGCTGTAAGTTGTCTTTTGATGCCATGTTTCTCACAGAATTCTGCAAATTCATTTGAATTATATTTCCCTCCACGGTGTTCGAAACACTTGTATTGATCTGCCTGTTTCATTCTCCACCATTGCTTTATAATTTTTAAAAGCTGAAAATGCCACAGATTTCTCTTGTAATATGTACACCCAAGTTTTTCGACTATAATCATCAATGAAGGTAATAAAATATTTCTCCTGTAATATGTACACCCAAGTTTTTCGATTATAATCATCAATGAAGGTAATACAATATCCTTTATCTCCATTGGATACTGGATTTATCAATTCACATTTATCAAGCATCTCCATTGGATACTGGATTTATCAAGCATCTCCTTAGCTCTCCATGATTTCCCTTTGGGAAAGGGATCTCGGCTTTGCTTGCTAACAACACACACTTCACATACATCAGAGGGGTTAACAAATGTTGAAAGACCTTCTACCATCTTGTTCTACTGCGAAGTCTTAAAGCCATTAAAATTCAGATGTTTATACCGGTAATGCCACCGCCAATCCACTTCCTTTAATCTTGCTAAAAAACACAAATAAGCAATATTGTTCACATAGAATGGGAACATTCTATTTGTCGTCATGTTGACTCGAGCAACCAAGCCTAGCTTTTCATCGCGTATTTGACATACTCCATGTTTGATTGAGAATTTATAACCCTTCTCTTACAGCTGGCCAACACTCAGGAGACTAGTTTTTAATTCTGCGACAAACAAAACATTGGAGATACTTTGGACACTACCTCCCTTGGCTTTGATCATAACCCTTCATTTTCCTTTCACAGAGATTTTTGAGTTGTCCCCGAACTTCACTGTGTCATGCTAAGATTCATCCAAAGAAGAAAATACATTCTTGTTTCCACTCATGTGATTGCTGCAACCAGTATCTAGATACCGTAAATTTTGATGAGTTTCCTCAGCATGGCATACCATCAAAAGAGATATTTCTTCATCATTCTCAGCATAATTAGACTTTTCTCCTTGCTATTTTCTACATTCAAAGCTGTAATGACCGAATTTATGACACCTATAGCACTCAATCTCATACTTGTCTACTAATCTTTGCTTATTTTGTCTTGCACGGCCTCTTCATCTTCCTTAAGAATCAGTATACTGATTATTTCCTGATTTTTGTTGCTGCTTTCTACGTCCATTGTTTCCCATGCCTCCTCCTTTTCTTCTTTGGTTTGAATGATTGTTGTTGAAAGTTTGCAGAGCCTGCTCTTCCTGATCTTGTTTGAAAAGTTTCCATTCATGCACACTTGTAGTGAGTTCTGTAGTTCATCAATTGAAAAGTTATCAAAGTCTTTCGACTCTTCAATTGAACAGACAATAAAATTGAATTTTCTGTCAATGATCGAAGGATCTTTTCAACAATCATGGCATCATCTCTTGTATCCCCATAAACCCGCATCTTATTAATGATTGCCATCATTCTTGAAAAGAAATCATCAATTGATTTTCCAGACTTCATTTTCAAAGTATCAAATTCCTCGGGAAGTGCCTGAACATCACTCTCTGGGCTCTCGCATTGCCCTTCTATTTCTTCTTCATGGAATCCTATATGTCTTTGGTCGAGTCTTTGCAAAGAATCATCTTCAAAATTGATCTATCAATGGCTTGGAAAAGATAGTTCTTGGCCTTAAGATCCTTTAACTTCCGGGCTTCGAGATCAGCTTCCGATCTTTGTCAACACAACTCCTTCTGCTGGTTCTGCTACCCCAGAAATCACGACTACCCAATACTCTTTGGACTTGAGGAAATTCTCCATCAACAAGCTCCAGTGGTCATAGTGACCATCAAAATGGGGAATTGTCGGATGAACAAAATTTTCAGTTGCCATAAAATACTGCTATTGCAACTGGAGTTTTTTTTCTTTTTTGCTAATGTCACAAGCAATGGCAGAGCCAGGAGCTATTGCATGACTGAGTCGGAAGAGTGAGCCGTATATTACGCACAACTAAATTACCTTTATATATAATTTTTTTTAACATGCTAAAAAGGAAACATTTCCAATTTTGGGGGAGCCGGCCCCCCTTACCTCCGCCAGTGGTCACAAGAAGAAGGAAGAATATAGCTCTCTATTTACAAACACACTTTTAACACTCACTCACCACTGGCTTTGATACAATGATACAAAATAAATAAAGAGAACACAAGAAGCTCGGATGAAAATAATTTAGGTTTATTTACTAGATGAATTAATCTACAATTACAAGCTAGTATTTATAGAGCTAAATGGATAAGTTTCAGCATAACTCTAGGATTTGACTCAACTGAATAACAAATAGCTGAAGACTTGGTCTTCAAAAGACCCACTACTAATTAGTTATTAATGACTAGCTAATGACTAGGTCAACAGTTAACTTGTGGACTTGGCCAAACATGAGCTAAATAATACATAATATAATTATTTTGACAAACACTAACACAGTTACAAAAGAATACATCAATAAAATGACTAAATAACCAATTAAATTTTTTCCTTAAATATTTATAAACACCACACTCCTATCCCATTTAGAATTCCTTGTCTTGTGATCATTGTGGGCATCCTTCCTCCGAATTCAGGCACCATTTTCCTATTTATTTCATCTACGGAATGTCCTTAATATAGAATTTGGTAGATTTTAGAAATTCATACAATTTCAGGTGTCCCAAATTTAAAATTCTATAGATTTCATAGAAATTCGATGTTCTCAATTCAGAATTCTATAGATTCTATAGAATTATGATATTCTCAATTACCTATGGAATCTGATGGATTTCATTAAATGGTGGATTTCAATATAATTCTATCAATTCTAAGCTTAAAAACACATGCAACATTGTTGTTAAAATCCGACCTACCACCTTCAGATTCTTATGGATTTCATAAAATCTTTTTATATCTAGATAATTAATAAAAATTTAAAATCATAAAATTTCAAAACCCATTTTTCATTGTCACTCTAGTTTTTAAACAATCATATTATACAAAAATGGTGAGTATAATTTATTATTATCACAATTGATTTTTTATTGGTTTGATTATATATTTCTTCATTTATGGAGATTATTAATGAATGAAATACTATCTTATTTTCAAAATAAATAAATAATTATTATCACAATAGTACGTATTTTTTTCCTTCACAGTTTTAATTTTTAAAAAATCACATTATAATCAATCTATACAAAAGAAATTTATCCGTGGACGATATGTGAGATTATTATAAAAATGTAATGATATTAAATTTAAAATAATTTCATCATTTTTAGTAAAATCCAAATAGACAAAAACTTCATTTATTTGAAAATCACATCATATTCTAATTTGTGCAAAAATAAATGAATGTCTAGAATGAAGATAAAGTATTGCTACGGTATTAAAAAGTTACAATGTAATTTTATAAATTTTATATTCGTACAAACATTAGAAAATGATTTTATTACCTTTATTCATTTTTAATTAAAAAATATTAATTTTTTCATTTGAAGGAAGATAAGGTTGGCATTATTTGAATATTTTTACTTTTTTCTTATTTTTGGATCATTGAGTAAAAATTAGTATACTTTAATCAAATGTTTAATCTGAATCAAGATAAAAAAAAAGGTCTTCTTGCCTAAGATTGCATATTTAAGCTAAGTCGAAAAGCTTTCAAGAATTGATGTTGAATAAAGACTACTTAAATCCTCTGCCAACGACGTTAAAAGATGCAAAAGGGCATTGAGGGGGAAGAAGAAAAGGCAAAAGAAAAAGAAAGAAAGAAGAGAAGAAAGAAAAAAAGTCTGAACGTAATCATTATATTTTCCGTCACAGATATTTCAGCCAATTACGTGAACAAGCAAATATACATTTGGGTGGAAGTACATTTCAAATTACGTGCTTCAAGGATTACTTATAAATATATATATATATATATATATATGAAAACTTGCTAATTTCTACCCAATGGTCTTTACCAGAATATATGCAGATCTTAATTTAATTATTTATAATAACTAAAGGTCAATCCCGCAATTATTTACCTTTTATAAAAATAACTAATAAAATAATATCACACAACAAATTATAATCCATATTATAATCTCATGTAGTTGCCAAACACTTTAGGATATTTGGTTAGTTTTGTAAGATAGAAGCGGTGTAACTATAAAAATTATCCTTTACCAATGGTGTGCATTAAATGTGATGTGAAGAGTTAAAAATGTGGTGGGAATATAATTTTCTAAATAATACTATATAGTACTAGTGATGCTTGAAACCAGTTTATGTGACAATCTATGTAGTATAATAATTATAAGTGAAATTAAATACTTGAACAAATGACTCACTTAATTTAACTTATTATTTAGTATCACTTTAATATGATACTAAGTATCACTGGTGCTAAATAATATTTCTCTAATTTTCTCACTCCGCAGTTGGCATGTGAGTACAAAAGATTATGACCTATGCGGGCATTTACGGACGGACATACGGACCGGTCTACATGGGCAGCAGCCCAGGTCCAAAAAATATTTTCAAGCCCAAAATAAAAAATTAAAAGCTATGTGTAAAAAACAATTTTTTTTTTTATTTTTTGTACAGCACCTTGGTCGAATTAAATTTTTCTTATTCCGGGCCGTGTCAAAAAAATGTTGGATCTGTGCTGAGGGCATTATCATCTTAAAGAGAAAGAGTCGAACTTTTATCTCGACCAAGTTATTTTTCATGCATTTCTCCATTCTCCATTTCTTGATTTTGGTAAATCACAATTTGTTCCACATTTGTGCACTTGAAAGGTACACCTCTAGGATACAATCTGCTCCTATTTAAATTTTCCTTAACAAGAATAATTGCTAAAGTGGAGTTTGTGCTTTCTTGAGTTAAGTCATTAAGTGGAGTTGTGATTTCTATCTAATTTTTCACTTCATAGCAGTGTTTGAGAAAGTGTGAAGTGTGGAAAAGCGTCAAAATCAAGTATTGAGCTTATGCAAACAAATGCGTGATAAAGTGCAAAACGTGACGAAGCGTGAAGCCCAATTCGAGTATAAACACCGCCTAAATATCATTTAAGCGTGCTTTTTAGAACACTACTTCGTAGTGAAATAGATTTAAGGATCTATTTACACAATACTAACAGTCTTTCTAATTTTGAAGAAAGCAAAATATCATCTCGACTTTCATTATGATAGAGATGCATAGCAACAGTCGTAGCTAGGGGATGGACCCAGGATTTTGTATAGGATCAAATTGGATTTAGCGAAAAAAACAACCAGGGGTTGGAAGGGGGTGGAGCTGCCCCTGAATTCTTTTTTTTATATTATAAATTTTTAGAAATGAAATTGCACTAGAAATGTTAGAGAGTTAATTATCTGAAATGCCACTTTACTTTTAAAAAGTTATTTCAAATGACATTGTACTTTAAAACTTACCTGGAATGCAGTTGTACTTTTAAAAAGTTATCTCAAATGCTATTATACTTTAAAACCCACCCAATATGCAACTGAACTTGTGAAAGTGTTATCTCGTTTGCCACCCCCGTTAAAAATATAACGAACTTGATGATATGACTAACGTAATTTACCACGTGGCATCTTTACTGTTATTTTTTTAACCGGGTATTTACAAAGTGACAAATGAGATAATATTTTCACGAGTATAGTGGTATATAAGGAAAGTTTTATAAAGTACAATAGTACTAAAACTTTATAAAGTTTTATAAAACTTTCTTCATATACCACTAAGCTCGTGAAAATGTTATCTGATTTGTCACTTGGCCTACACCCGGTTAAAAAAATAACAGTCAAGATGCCACGTGGTAAATTCTGTTAGCCATGTCATCAAGTCAGTTATATTTTTTAATAGAGGTGGCAAATTGGATAACAATTTCACAAGTTTAGTGGCATATCGAGTGAGTTTTAAGGTACAATGACATTTGAGATAACTTTTTGAAAGTACAGTGGCATTTCCGGTAATTAACTCAAAATTTAGAATACATAAAAATTAAAAAAAAATTGACACAGTCTCCTTTGTGAATTAGTTTAAACCAAACCTGAAATATAATAATATTCTCCTAAATACACAAATCACAAGTACATATAATAACTTTAATCACCATTTATCTATTAATGACAAATAAAAACAAATAGATATTGTAGCACAAAAAATAAAAGAGTCTCTATTCTTTTAAATACATCATAAAATAGATAACAACGAAACTTCGATTTATTTTTGGTATTGCGCTAACTTGATAGGTCCACAAATTGCATCCAATTTTGTATTTATTTTGGGCCAAGAAAACTTAGATTTATTTTTAGTATTAGGCTAATTAAAAAAGTTTGAGCTTAGATTTTAGGCTGAACTGAGCTAACTTATTTTGGGCTATTTTAGAAGTATATTTGGGCCTTAAAAAAAAAGAATTATATTTGGGCCAGACTGAGCTGAGTGAGTCCATCCCTGGTCGTCTCATTGAAGATGAGTTAAGCTGTATAGTTGATATTCACTCTTTATAATTCTTTTATAGTTGATATTCACTCTTTATAATTCTTTCAAATTAGTTCATCTTTTAATTTTATATATTTAAGCCCATTATTTATAGGAACTATTTAAGCATCTCTTATTTTTTATTATTATTATTATTATTATTATTATTATTATTATTATTATTATTGGCAATTAAACATCTTTTGTTTGTTTCTAGGGTTCTTAATATTATTTATTGAATAAAGATCACAGAACTTGGATTTCTTCCAACTGCTTCGATCTAATCTTAATATATTTCAATTTGAATCAATGGGTTTGTCGATCAAGATCAAATATTCAGTATTCTTGAATGAATCAACAAATATATTTGAAGAATAATTAAATTCATGGTATCCTATTAAACATCAATGTGTTTTATGCAGGTCTACTCATGCGATCTTCATGATTACAAGCATCCGTTACATTAGTAGGTATATAGCGTGGCAAGATTGGACAACATTCGTTCTAGATTCGAGGGCGAATCTTCTCAACCCGGCAGGATGATGGATGAAAAGTAATTGGTTGTGGCATTGAATAATTAAGAGTCCAGCCCTATAATTGATATTCATGTATTTTAATTTTTTTAATTTTATAGTTAAGTCCATTACTTCAATTAAGTTGGTACTTGTAGGGAACTATTTAAACATCTCTTATTTTTTTTTACTGGGGTTCTCAATTTTTTATTGAACAAAGATTACAAAACTTGAATCTCTTTCAATTGATTCAATCCAATATCCGTATTTAATTTGAATCAACGAGTTTGTTGATTAAGATCAAATCATCAAACATTTGGTATCCCTAAGCAAATCATATTAAGAATCCACGTGTTTTTAAGTTTACTTTTTTGTTCTTTGTGATTACATGCATCCGCTATATCACATTCGTTCAAATGATAATTCTTCCATTTCTTTCCATCAAATCAGGAATAATTAGTGCATGTTACTACAGAACTCAAATATCCCACAATGTTTGGGTCACCACCTTGCCTACCATGGCTTTTTGAACATCACAGTTCAATTTTTGAGGCCACCACCTTCTTCATTTGGCTTGCATTAGGGATCTCTCTTTTCGATTCACATGATTAAATTTAAGATCGGACACCCATTTATCTTGAATTGATGTTCAGTCCCAAGAGGTTTTGTTGAATTTTATTGCGTCAAATTATTTGCGACAACTATAGCTTTATTTTATTTTTCAATATTATCTTTTTCTAGATGATAGTTTCAAGTTATAGTATTTTTATTTTTTATATTATCTTAATGTAATTATTTTGCCTTATAAGAAATAAATACGTTCATCCTGCAAATAATGAATAGCTTTAGCTTTGCAGTTTTCAGGAAGAAATATGAAAAATTGTGTTGTAAAGATTTTGAGGGAGAAAATGAATGAAGGAAAGAAAAATGGACTCTCAAAAAATTATCCCTATAGATATAAGCCATAATCTAGAACTAGCAAAGTAATTCTCTATCTCTTTCCGTTATTTTTCTTTTATTTTTATGTATTTATTTATTTATTTTTTGAGATTTTTTTGCGAATTCAAACCATGAATGTAGATAACTAGTTGAGTTAACATGAACATATGAAGATTCCATTAGTCTTGTTGGACGAAAGACTGAGAGCATGCAGCCTGACTGCACCGCAAAATAGACTTTAGTAGACTAAATATTGTTTGCAGAAATTTGATCAGTGATCAGATTGTTTGCAAGTTCAATTGTTTGATAAGTTTGTATTAAAGTTCATAGGATCGGCTACTCCTATTTAAATTCAGTGACCTAATTGTTTGTAATGATAAATGTGGATAAAATTTACCTAATTTGGTTCATTTTTACTAACAATTTCAACGCGAATATAACTTCTAGAGTGTTTGGGAACTGATCCAGATTATAATTCGGATTATAATCTACCACACATCATTATTTCATTGGTTTCACTTTTTTCAAAAAGTCAAAAAATAAAGTCAAGTCGTAATTATTTACTTTTTGCAAAAAACAACCAATAAAATGATGACATGTCGCTGATTATAATCCACATTATAATCTAACTCCTTGCCAAACCTATATAAATTAATCATGTAAAACATCTTTTGAAACATTGTTATTAAGATATCTTAAAATAAAAAAATGTTAATAACACAAATATGACAAGGGACCTGCCCAATTAATAAAATAAAAGTGCACACTTTCCAACACATGAGCGGTTTCCGCTCACAATATTGTGGGCTGCTGGGGAGTTTTTATTTTCCTTTCTTTCTATTTGTTCTTTTTCCTTTTTTTCTGGAGCATCTTTTCCATACATATAGACTAATCACAGTAAAGATTCACCTGTTCACAGTGTAATAAATATTAATGTGTTCACTATTCATGTGATATTAGATACTAAACCGTACAATTAAAAAAGGAAAATTGAACATATATGGAATTTCATTAGGTTAATTAGTAGGCACATTGAGAGTGTTCCATGATGTGGTTTGACTGCCTAATGAAGTAGAACATGCACTTGAATACATGGAACGGTGCAATTAATTATCAGTGCTCGAAAAATTGGACATAACTTTTGAATATGGAGTACGTTTCAGCCTATAATACCAATTTTTGGGGCAGCTCATCAAGATGGATTGAATTGCTCATTTTACCACTATTGATATTGTATTTTCCCCAAATTATTATGCAGGCGTGTTTTGATTATGTGTCATTTCCTTACTTTACATTAATTTTTAGTTTTCTCTTGTTTTAATCAATGCTTGAGGGCCTGTCCATTTAGAGTCTACCGCCCATTTGGATAGTCTATTTATTTTCATGTTCATTTATTATAGTTTTTTTTCGGTTGCTATTCATTTTGAATAAGAAAAACGAGTTCTTTTCTTAAGTTGAATCCATATTCTTGTATGTTGTTTTTGTGTGAGTTGTTGGGCTGTGTAGGTGTGCCTACATCATTCCAGTAAATATGGACTCATTTGGTGACAATTTTTTGTTCAAGGGCATTCAAGATATGTATTTTTTTTTTATTTTTTTTGTTGTTTTTATTTTTTTAAGTGTGGGTGTTTTGGGGTTCCACCGGGGGGGGGGGGTTATAATGGAATTATTTGTAGATGATGGGAATCAAATCAAATATTTAATTTAGAGTGGGAAGCCTACTTAAATAAATCCCGTTAAAAGTACTACGTGGGTCTTGTTTGATTTTTTTTACTTTTTCATTTGCTAATGTACCACAAATTTGATTTGACAGATGAATTTTTGAAATTCTTCACCTTGTTTACCTTGAAAATACAAATGGTTATATTCATTTTCTCATAAACAGGGAAACCTTAGAATCATCTATGAAATTATTTTATTTATCAAATTACATTGTTTAAGATTTCTTGATTTGTATGAAAATAGAGATATCTTAATTTTGAAATAGAGGGAGTATATTTGATTAAGATAATTGAACTATATAATAATAGTTTTATAACACTTGCGAGAGGTGCCCTCATGGCACTTTCCGCCCCGTTTAAGTCCTCTTTGATATGCATTCATATACTCACATTGGGTGTGAGATGTTGGAAAATTTCTTCTTCATATTTTTTTCCTTTTTTAAACATAGTAGGATTGTTAGCGAGGAGAATTGACTAGGTAAAGAGAGTGAAAATACTAAAATTAATAAGGAGTCAGACTTCTGACGCCGTACGACTGACGTGTTGCGCATCACTAGTGGTTTCTTCCAAGGAATGCCCGTGTATGCAAGACGCGTTAGCATTACGGCGCTCAACGTCAGACGCCAGATCAAGAGTGGTGGAAATATATTCAGATGTCATTAGACTGGATGGATGCAGTGACAAGCCCCTATTGGACAAATTGAGAGCTCATTCCCAATGTGTCCAATAAGGACTTACCACATAATCGGATGAACTTCATAGAAGGACTAGTCATTAGACCATGTAGGTCGTGACAGAAAATTTCCGTTAAACTATACTAAAGAGACAATGATCATAATTTTTCATTTGTTTGTAAAAGTGGGAGGAATGGTAGAAGAAAAACCACATACAAAAATCTGGGGGAAGGGGAATGGACGCCGCGGTTTCTGAAACAGTAGGGTTAATAGTGAAATTGGCAATTGGATTCATTCATTCGTTGGTTGGTTCATTCATTCAAGTACTCACTCTTGTCGTTGTATGGTCTTTTGTGTTTTCAGGGGCATTCCTTCCGGCATGTCTTGTCACCACCATATATTATTTGTACAATTTTGAAGAATCTAAGGCTGTGAAGCCACTAGATTTGCTCCCTCCCTCAATTATTGTTTGAGTGAAAACAATTCTCCCTCATCAATTTGTTGGAAACACATTATTAACAAAATACTATGACGAGTCAAATTTTGAGAGATATCGATCATTTTGGAAAATGACATTGATGAAATTCGCACTCTCTTTTCTTTTGTTGCACACCATATATATGAATGTATATATTGACATGTTGCGATAACAAAATTTTCCATCGCCGCGACACGACATTCAAGTAATCAATAGATAACATCCGAACAAGTCTGTTGTCTTCCCATCTTGTTGTCACTGAGTATGGTGTTGACGCTTTTGGACATAAATCATTAGTTCTAAATAGGTCATTATATACCTAGTCAATGGGTCATTATGTTTTATATTCTTTATAATTATTTAATTAATAATATTTGTGAAACTTTTGTATCATGTACATATTATTTAGATCATGATGTAAAGCAAGTTTGAAGAAGAAATTCTTTTAATACTATTACAAATTTGGAAACATTTATGGACATGACAGCTTATCATTATGTACTCCAATGGGTTTCAGCCACTTGTTTTCGATCAGGTTTTATAACATTCACGTGATGTTTTTCCTGTTATCCTAAAAATCTGTGCTCTTTCGCCAATTTTTCACCGGCCATAATTTTTACATGCCAGACTGATTTGATCCATTCACTTCTTACTTTCACTCGTGAGCACTCACGTACGTGCGTTACACTTTCTCTTCTTTTAAATAATATATATATATATATATTTTCAGAAATAGATTGATCTTTTGCTCTTTCTAAACAATTAGAAGTTTCATTCATTCCCGTATTTGATCTTTCAATTAAAATAATTTCTGAAGTTTTAAGATGGTAAAAAGTAGGTCATTTTAGCTGTTGAATGTTCACGTTGAAGAAATGGATTGCAAATTAAGCTGTTCAGAGTTTAGTACTCTAATTTCAGGCTCTTTTGCCAAATATATAGAAGAAGCCAATAATCACAAAAGAAAAGAACAAAAAACAGGTGAAAGTTGCTATCATTAACCACACGAGCATGGTTTTTCTTGTTTCCTAGGTTTTCAAGGTTTTTGGATCGACTAGATCTTCTTTCAAATATGGAAGTCGAGCAAAATGCTCGACTCTACTGGTACCGGATTAATTTTAAACTAGTATACCGTTTTAATGCAATGGAATCAGACCACCATAAGATTAAAAAACAACCTTATGTACTTTTTCTATACGGTGATGTGAGTACACATCCCTCACGGTTCGTGATTAAATAAAAGTTAAATTACAAAATGTATGAATTAATAGGAAAATAATGGAAGAAGCAGAGATCAGACACGGGTCTCATGCCATATGAGAGACAGATTCGTGGGTCAAAGCTTGCTGGGCAGTGGGACTTTTAAGTATGTAACCCTGTCACATTGAAAAATTCGATGAAAATGACTTAAATAAATCCAAAGGCAAATAGATAGACCAAAAAGAGGAAAGAAAGCAGATTCCATTTTACTTAAATCTTTTATGCTACCTCTCTGGGTGTTACGTTTACACAAAGACATTGCATAATTAATTACATAAAATATATATGTATTATTTCTAAAAAAAATCAATCTAATTACTCAATGTACATATATAATCATAGACGGTCAATAACAAGTTGATTTAACATATATACACAATGTGGAAAGAAACTGTACGAAACATATGTGTTCTGTATGAAAATTTAACTTAGATGAAGTGATTCAATAGTAAGTCGTTTGACGTTCGTAGGCAGCAACGTTATATATATGTTACCTCCTTTTGCACTTTTTATGAAGTTTTTAGAGAGAGAGAGAGAGAGAGAGATATGGAGTATAGTGTGATGGAGGAGTTATTAATGGCTCCAAGTTGGGCAACTTTTCCTAATGAACTGAATGATTATTTGCCAAATGTTTGGAGCTCTTCATCTTCATATGATAATCAAACCCCAGATTCTGATATATCAGATCCTTCACTTTTACAACTTATTTCACCAACAAACTTTTACGAGGATCCTCAAACTTTTCTTGATAATTTCTCATCATCGGTACCAGAATTTTGTTCTTCCTACAATTATCAGAATGAAAATCCAATGCCAATTCAAGAAGATATTTACACTGCAAATCTTGAAACAGAAGAATTTGGCTTTCTTGACAATATTGGTCTCAATGGTTTTGAACAAGAAACGAGCTTCTTTAAGGTTGAAACCGCGGAGCCTCCGATAAATATAGATATTTCAAATGTAGGTTTTTCTCCAGAGAGAAAGAGCAAAATCAAGAAGAACGATGGCCGGCCCTCGAAGAATTTAATGGCCGAAAGAAGGCGAAGGAAGCGGCTTAACGATCGCCTTTCCATGCTTCGATCAATTGTCCCCAAGATAAGCAAGGTACATGATAAATTCAGAGTCGACTACATGAATACCGTTAATTTATTCAATTTGTTGATATATATATATATATATATATATATTTGCTTGCAGATGGACCGGACATCAATTCTTGGAGATACTATAGATTATATGAAAGAGCTCCTTGATAAAATCAACAAGCTGAGGGAAGAAGAAATAGATGAGAATGCAAATCAGATAAACTCGAATACTTTGCAGGAGACAAATCCAACTAATGATCAACTACTTGTGAGGAACCCTTCTAAGGTATTAATTTTTTTATTACTGTAATCTCTCACTTTTAATCCCGCCAGACGCACATATGACTTTTCTTACTGTAAGACATCTCAATGTGAGTTGTCTAATGATCTCTTACTACAAGTGTATCTGGTGGGATAATCCCGCCAAACATATGGCAGGACATATCATGTCTACTTTAATTACCAATAATAATTAATTTTGATACATTTCAGTTTGACGTGGAAAGGAAAAACGAAGATACTCGTATCGACATATGTTGTACAGCGAGGCCGGGGTTACTAATATCAACTATTGGGACACTGGAAGCACTTGGCCTCGATATTCAACAATGTGTCATCAGTTGTTTCAATGATTTTTCATTGCAAGCTTCTTGTCACGAGGTTAGATAATATTGATCTAATATTGATTTTTCATCTAATTAATACTCGCGTCTTTAATTAACATTTACTCTAATTGATCAGAGTACATATTTTTTTTCTTTTTTATTTATCTTAATATTCAGGCGGTCGAGCATCGATCAGTACTAAGTTCAGAAGATGTAAAGCAAGCATTGTTTAAAAATGCAGGCTATGGAGGAAGGTGACTGCATATATAAGATTTTGTTTGGCAATTAATTTTAATTTGTATTGTTAAGGGTTGTTTAACATTATTGATTAGATATAGGCTTCCATGTATTATCTTCTCCTGTTGATATCTTTAATCCATTAAGGATCAGATTATCTTATCATCATCATATATAGAAAGGAATGTGATTATTATTATTTTTTATGATAATCACTATTGTTAATAAGCATTTTTTTTCAAGAGAAGATGTTGACATAAAAAAATTTGTAAGGTGTAATTAATGTTTATTAGAAAGAGAACTTTATGTGCATTTTCCTAATATGCCCTTTCTTTTACTAATTATCTCATTTCAACAATTTTATTTCGTTAACAATAATAAGGCACGTTAAATAAGAGAATATATGAAAACTAAAATTTCAATTATATTTTAAAAGAAAAGTGGTCTATTTTTATAGGACGGACGAAAAAGAAACACTATCTATCTTTGTGGGACGGAGGGAGTAATACTGCTTGATGATATTAACATGCTATTGATCAGTCGTTATCTAATTGTGATTGTGGTATAAAATCTTTGAATTAAGTTTACACAACAGTTTGTTTGTATTTGTAAATGAGAAAGTGATTAATTATTAATTTAGCCATGTGATGACCTACATTACATCCAAAACAGCTGTATAGTTTATGCATGGAGACAAGAGAGTGCAATTTTTAAGGCATTTTGTCGTCAAGGTTGTAATTATCTATCCTTAATCTTATCAGATTCTTTAATTATTGCGTTTTAAAGGTAAATCTTATGTATTTGTCAATCAAGTCAAGTGTAGACCAAGATTAGGGTTGCTACGAGATTGACTACAATGCAATAGTTTCACAAAAAATAATGAACCACATATAGATATAATTAATGCAATAGAATTGGATGCTGAAACTATACTTCATTTAATGACTTTAAATAATAATAATAAAAATAAAAGCTAAAATTTTATCAATTATACGGTACTTGTGTAAAATAAATTTATTATTGCTTAGTAAACTTGCAATTAAAGATAGTTCGCCCAAAATAGATAATCGTGAAATGATATTTTCTGGCGTGAAGGATTGGTTTTGATTGTGACTTGAAAAGTTGCAGGTAATTTATTTGTACCGTGGCGAACCTAAAAACAAAAAACACAATTTCTGTTCCCGACTTTTTATTTGTCATAGACAAAATCTTTACAATGTCTTAACTGTCTAAACAATACGGCTCGATTTATGGTATATTAATAATTAAACATTTTGTAAACAACTGTATTTTGGAAAATTCTATGTATTGAACTTTATTGAATAAAAGAACGTATCTAAGTTATGGAAATTAACATATATCGAAGATATTTAGGAGAAAAAAAATGTCATTATATCCTATATGGTTTTTAATACATCAAACCTTAGACTGGAATCTGTTTTGATGTTTTATTAGATAAATATTTCTGACCCAACAAGTGTACAACTTGTCAACAAAACATACCCAGAAATTATGGGTGTTCACATCTGGTAGTTGTCCTAAAAAATTCTACTTGATAGTGACTTCTTGTCCTTAACATAAATTTCTGAAAAATGGTTCATGAACTTGGCATAAAAAAAACATATGTGCCTGATACTTTACATGACAGCAGAAATTCTGTCATGTAATCTTCTCTCTTCTTTTGATCCTAATTTTAATTGACTCTTCCGATCTGGTCTTGTTGGTAGGTAGTGGGGTTCGAATGAGTCAATTCCGCTGGGTATACCCAAGTGGTTGCCCATGCCCGGGCCATACGTCTAACAAATAACACAAATAAATTGTTATACACATAACATTGAGAAACAAGGTATGTTCCACTTTTAATTTACACAACATATAAATTATTATGCACATAGCATAGCTTGTTGCATACATAACATAGCTTGTCACGCACATAACATAGCTTGTCACACACGTAACAGGTCTTATTACGCATATAACGTAGATTGTTACACATAGCAGCAAACATTCTTATTTGCATAACATAGACTTTTTCACGTTAATTTAGCACACATTGTTACACAAATAACACATTTTATTAGATACATAACGGGACAATTTTAAGTAAAACACTAAGAAATATAAAAAATATTACACATTCTAATTCACGTAATAAAGATTGTTACAATGTTGTTATGCATACCATATTAAAAAAATAAAAGAAAATAAAAAAAATGAAAAATCTATCGGATTTTGACCACCGGATGGTTGCTGGATCCGACGACGGTCACCAAAATCCAGCATTGGTTGTGTAAAGCCCGCCAGCAGGTTTGGTTGGACTGGGTGGTTGGAGATGCGGGGCGGCAATGTATTGAAAAAATAGTTAAAAACTAAAAAATAAAAAAAAAAACCATGTATTTTTGAATTTTTTATTTTTATTTTTTTTTTTTTGGGGGGGGGGGATAGTGGTATCAAGTAAGTTTATATTAATGTTATATATGTTAGGTTTGCTAAATATATAATGTAATTATTGATCAATTAAACGTTCT
>CAVNYN010274358.1:24092-39479 GCA_963692815.1 Nyctanthes arbor-tristis
CCCCCCCCCCCCCCCCCCCCCCCCCCCCCCCCCCCCCCCCCCTTTTTATTTTTTTTTTTTGGGGGGGGGGGATAGTGGTATCAAGTAAGTTTATATTAATGTTATATATGTTAGGTTTGCTAAATATATAATGTAATTCTTGATCAATTAAACGTTCTAGCCGAACACAAAATTGACCCATTATTTGATTGTTAAATAAACTAGATTTTCACCCGCGTGTTGCACAGGAATAATATATATCAAATTATTTGAAAAAGTAAATAATATGAAATTTTATAAATTTTTTGAATAGTGAAATTTTATAAGGTTACATTAGTCATTATAATAAGTAAAAATGAATTTTTAATATCAATAAAATCTATATATTAATTACATGAAATAAGCATGTAGTACAATCTTACCACAAGTTTCCCATCGCTTTTCCTAGAAGTAGGGATAATTTCGTCTTTTCATTTCTAAATGTCGTAATCCGTGCGATAAATTTTATCTATATCCCTTTTTTTTTTTTCAAATTTCTACTCTAGTTATCTTCAAAATTTTCAAGTTATCTTTTCTTCATAACTCTATCATATTTTCATGATTTTATTTTTGAGTTATCTTAACCATAAGGGCAATAGAAACAATCCCCAACCAATAGGGGCAATTATTTTGTTTTTTATTGGTTATTATCACATCTTCAAATATTATCAGGATATCAATTGGCAAAAACAGCAATTTCTATTTCGGATGTAAATTCTTCAATTTAGTATGAGGCACCTTCATCTCTTATCATATATGACAATGATGTTTGATGTAGGCGCACCGACAATAACACAACACAATTTAAAGAACATGGATTGCGGCTCAAGAATAAACTTTATTTTTCGGAATTCAAAAGCAATCGTACTCTACAATGCTGAGAAACGAGTAGAAATAGATGCCCTAAGGGGCCACAACTCTAGGTGGGTCGGATTCAAGTAGAAAGGCCCAAACTAAACAAAGATTCTAAATAAAAAATAAAAGAAAAATAAAGACTCATAAAAAGAAGTGTCAAACGCCCAAAAAGCGACATATGCAGTGGAAAAGCGACTGGTTGAATTTGACTCATCGGGCTACTCCAAAAGCATATATTAGAGGCCGTAAACGGACATCGTATGCGAAAGTTATTCCCATAATATCGAACACCAACCAAACCAATTAGCAATGCCTAAAAGATTTGTCGAGAAACGCTACCTCTACGTGATCCACATCAATGTTGAAGTTCAATAAATTTCATCACCTTTTATAATATTCACTTTTGTTTTATCCATTCACTATTTTGAAATAAGATTCACTATTAAATTTAATAACTAAGATATAATTATCATCATTTAATTGTTTAAATTATAGATAAATTTGATTATCTAATTGTTTAACATATCTTGAAATTTCTAGTTTATAATTAATATAAATTAAACATATGTATATCGTTAGTTTAAGTTAATTAAAAATTACAATTGTAATTTTTTCTTGATTTTCTCGGTATAGATGAATATTAATAATTGCGACTACTTATATATTTTCACAGTGTAAACCGTCCAACGAGCAATTATTTCGTACAATGTCATTTATCTAAATTAGTGTAAAAAATAAAATGATATTTATTTGCATTAATGATAACAATCGGGCTAAAATTTGTTGTAAACTATACTTACCTTAAGATGACAAGAAAAAATTACATTATTATTTAGTTGATATTAAAAATTAATTATTACGATCTACATTTATTGTAGTTTTCCCTCCGTTTTCCTAGAATTAGGGATATTTTGGCCTTTTTATTTCCAAATTGGGTAATTGGTGCGGTAAATTCTTTCCATATTCAAATTTTTTTTTTAAATTTCTACTGGAGCTATCTTCAAAATTTTCGAGTTATCTTATATTCATAATTTTATTTTATCTTCATAATTCTATCTTCGAATTACCTTATATATCATTTTTTTTCAAATTTTAATTTTATTCCCATAAAAATCAAGTGATAAGATTATCCCTCTGTGATCTCTAACGGATTATTCCTATAAATTTTCTCTTCTTTATAATTCAAGTTTTGAAAGCTGACTAAAAACTATTATGCCACATGGGTCTTGACGCACACAAATAAAGTTAATAATTGACGATTTGTACGAGTTAATTATTTATATTATATGAAAAGATTAAAATAAAATATAACTATATTTGAACAAATATATGATACTATACTACGATATCAAAATTTTCACTTTTTTTAACATGTGTGGTATCTAATTTTTAAATCATTATAATAACTTAAAGATTATTTTGAATTATGCTTCCCGTGCATTGCACATGTGAAAAACTATAATAATTGCAAAATATCACACGAGTTATCACAATAGGAAACAAAATGTCAAATAAAGACTATATTAACAATTTTTTAGGCGAGAAAACTGCGGTAAAAAGATACGGTGGACTTAATTCCTTTTATATAAAGATATCACAACTTAATCCCTTTTATTAATCTATAAATGATAATAATTCCACTACTCAAAAAATTAGAGTTCCACGTACCACTACTTTGAAAGATTAATTCCACATAACATATTGTATAATTACTTAAATCAATGCAGAAACACATAATAGTATGGTAGTTGTTGTGACCGAGCTGACATGGAGTCAACGGTCAACCTTCAAGGTCTACGGTCAAACCCATAATTAATGGCCCATGCTCAGCTTAGTTGCCAACTTGTCTCTACTGGTTCACGACTGATCACCACACTAGTAGGCTACACATCAGCTCGGTCTTTACAAGCTTATCATAAGAGATATAGACGAAACCATACTGGGAGCTGCCGAGCTGAACTTCAACTCTACTCGTCGAGATCTCCCCCATCCATATACTTACTAATTAGACAGAACCATGCTGAACAGACGGTCACATCAATGTCAAAATTGTACCCACTACCGGGACACAAATGCCAAATGTAATATAGCGATAAGTCTAAATATCAATCACGCTGACACTTGTAATGATTGTGTTGCATGCACTCTCCATTATATATAGGGAGAGATATTTTATATTTGAGGAGAGACAACCCTTTGAAGTCTCCCTATACAGTCCTAGCTGGATCTATTTTTATTAATCATAACTGGTTAATTATTGTTTTCACCTAACTCCCATCTAACCCTATTCATTTGACTCTATCTGGTCTTATACATTTACTAGACCATGTTTCGGGCTGATGCCAGCTTGAAATTAGACCATTTGGCTCCCACGTCAGCGTGGCATTGTGGACTAAATGTCTCGCACGTTTTGACCGTCAACATGAATTATTGTTAACTGGAGACTGTGTCAATCTCGACTATAGAAAATTTAGCGCTAGAAGTAGGGCCCCTTGCTGGTCTACAGTCACGTCACAAATCTTTCAAATGGATCCTACTTCACCTTTATGAAATCTGGATCCCCTTGAACATTTATTGGAATCACATGGAACCGGTTCCTCTAAACTGGAAATAGTAAACCCTCTTCCGACTGAGGCGATTGGTTCCTAGACCAGCGCACGGTCGGCCGTACATGTTATTGAAGAAGAGATTCTTAGGTCGATTAGTTATTCACAACATCAGTTAGAGGTCAGCATGAGAATACAATTTAGACATGTTTCCTAGGGATATAACCATACTGGTAAAGGAAGATAGAAAGGAAGATTTTGATCCACCTCTAAGTCTCAGAGTTGGTAGTGAAAGAGCACGCATATCCAAATGTCAGATGACCGACCTGAACTGCAACTCTAGACAGGAAAAGAAATCTAAGTGCTGTAAGATCAGAATTGATTAAATTTCTTAAAGCCTACCTAAAGTTTTTCTCTTGGACTCATGCCGGCATGGAGAGTATTGATTCGGAGCATATCAAAGATTAGACAATCTCAGAATTCTGAAACAATGCTCATATCGAAGAAATGAGCTTTAGGCTAATGAGCATTGTTTGTTCGTTTGGATAGTTGTAGTCTCGAATATAGCCCATCTGTATATGAATATTTTCAAGTTCAAACTTAACCCCCGTATATGAATATTTTCTAATACCCAAATGGGTGCAGTCTATGACAATGAATGTTCCGGATATGCACGCCATGTATACAAATCGCACATGAAACATTAGGTGTCATAATGGCACCTATATTGGTATTAGAAAATTTTTGGTTAGCTGTATGAGTATTTAGATCATATAGGTCTTGATTTCCCTATACAATATGATAGAAAACTCAAAAAACTTCCTTTACTATCAACAAGCATATAAAATCTTTCCTACTCTTCATCAAAAGGATTTTTCTTTGACCCTCTTCCCATTTTCTTAACGTCCATTGGAGCCTTGAAAGCTATGAAAACTCTCTACTTTCTTTACACAGCAAAGTAGTCATGTAACATGCAATAGGTTTGGGTTTTAGGTTATCTGATTCTTAACTTGGGAAACTATTCGAGCCAATTCATGCCGTTGACTAGGATGAGAGTTTTGGACGTTGAAACCAAGGGTAAGTATTACTTAACAGATAATTTATCATGTAACAAAAAATAGTTTCTGTGACCATATAATATATGATTTGTTCCCGTTCTTTTTGGCAATTGTAACTTGGACACCTATTAAAACAAATCAAGTTTTAGGTTTTATAGTATAAATATATGACATACGATTTATATAGATATTCAATAAATTGATAAAAAAACAAAAATCTATTTTTTAACACTATAGCAACATCTAAATATTTATAATGTAATTCACGGTTTGAATCTTACTTGCCGCACTAAAACTGAATAATTGCCCAATTCCGTAATATGTGTATGTGTTTATTTATTATTTTACAATATATTGTGACCATAATAATAAAGATTACTATATTTAGCACATGTGTAATTTTACATTTATTTGGAAGGAACTAAATTGGGTTTATACTTAAGGAAATCCATCAAAATCCGCAAGAAATTGATGGTACCAAATTTATGTGGAATCTACCTAATAAATGATAGAATTCTATGGATTTCCATGCTTACAATCTCCTTGTCAAATTCAGACCTCTAACCCTCATATTCTTATGGATTCATGAGACTTTTTTGTGGACAACATTTCATGAAAATTTTTTAAACCTTTATCAATAAAAATTTTATAATCATAAATGGAGATCTATTTTTTTTTCTTATCACCCATTTTTTCTTGTCACTCTATCATATTCAACTTGTACAAAATTATTAATGATCAATATCCAAAATGATATACTATCACAATAATAGAAAATTTTACTCTAATTTTTTTTTAAAATTCATATTATATATTAAACTGTCAATAAACGTAGTGAGAAATTATCATGCTATTAGTAAGTTCAAAACAATTATGTAATTTTTACTAAAATCCTATCGACAAAACTTATGGCTTTTCTTTGTCACTAAATTTGTTGGAAATCACATCATATTCAATTTGTGCAAAATAAATGACCAAATATATGTAATGAGGTACTATATATCATGATATTAGTGAGTTGTAAAATAATTTTATAAATTTCTATCCTTGCAGAAGAATATAAACATATTTTATAATTATCTTTGCATGTGTTTTTTTTTATTTGCTAGTTAAAGTTTAAAAAATTCAAGTTCCCTAAAAAAAAATAAATAAATAATTCAATGAAATCATTAAGCCTTAAAAAGAACATGGAAATTTGAAATTGAAGAATACACCCAATTCCACTAAAAAATCAATTGAAATGTATGTAGAATTCCATTAGAATATAGTGAATTAAGTGAAATTCCATTAAAATCCATGCATCTTAAAAAATCCATTGAATTCCATGTTGGGATACCCCTTTTAAAACTATATGAAAATGAAAGGGGAATATATATTTTTGCGAGACGAATGGAGTACCTATTGTGTCATTGCATATTGGAGTGTAGTGTATTTGTGTCGTGTGTGCGCGCTGTGTTAATATGTTAAAAGAAAAAAGTGCGGTCTTTTCGTGATGTGGATAGTGTGATGCCATGGTCAGGGAGCCAGTCCTGGGCTGAGGCAGATGAGGTAGACGCCTTATGCCCAGGACCAATAGGGGGCCTATTTAGATCTGTTATAGTTGGCCCAAAATACATTTGGTCCTTTTTTCCTTAAGTTTTCGGGGCCCAAATTTTGAAATTAAGGGCCCAAATGTAAAAAAATTCAAGGCCATATTGACCAAAATTATAATTATTTTTTTTGAAAATTCAATTTGAAAAAAAAATTAAAAAATTTTAGGCGTAGAGACGACTCGTTCCATTTCATTTCCCCTAATCCAAACACAAATTTGCAATTGAAAAAACCCTAAATAGCTAAATCTCTAAAATTTCCCAAATCCCAAATTGGAAATTGAAGAACCTTAACTCTTCAAAGTCTAATCAATTCGTTTGCCTCAATTCTAATGTCTGCCGCGAATCAACTACCGTCGCAATTCGAGGCTCCGCTCGCGTCTGCTGTGGCTACTACTATCCAGCCTCCACAACTCCATCCTCTAGTCCCTTTTTGCGTCAGTGGCAGTGTGAATGTCGTCTGCTGGCTGCTGCTGCTACTCAGTCAGTGCTTACGCGGTCTCTGTTGTTGCCTGCAGTTCTGTGCTAGTTGCGACTACCTTTTGCGGTTCTACCTTCTGCGCTGCTGCTGCCGGGCCTGGGTGGCTGGAAGGTGGTGCCGTGGAGGTTGCTCTCCTACCTCTCCTGCCTCCCTGTCTCTGATCAGCCAGGTATGAGGATTGAGGTTAAAGGAATTTTGGATGATGTTTTATAATTATTCACTGGTTAATTGTTTTATGAATTGAAGAATTTTGGATGAAGTTTTATAATTATTTAGTGGTTTATTGGTTAATTGGTTTAGTAATTGAGAAATTTTGGATGAGGTTTTATAATTATTTATTGGTTTATTGGTTAATTGGTTTAGGGATTGAGGAATTTTGGATGAGGGGTTTATAATTATTTATTGATTTATGGGTTAATTGGTCAATTGGTTTATTCTTGAATCTTAGGGAAATGTTGAATATTGTTATATTGATTATGGAATTTGAATCTTGAATTTGAAAGAAGCTCGGGTAATGATTAGGAGTTTTATTCTTTAGAGTTTAGAGTTTTAAGTTTTAATCTTTTAGAGTTTACAGTTTATTCTTGAAAGTTGTTTTAGTTCTGTTGCAAGTTGTTTCCTAAACATGATACTATGTCTAAAGTCGGTCAATTGGAGTGATAGAATCAAATATTCGCTGTAACGTTTCACAAAATTTCAAGAGTGCCATAGTTGTATTTTTGGATGATGATTGAATACTTTCTCGAGTTGCATCAACTATGTCAATCTATGTCAATCGGTTAGTAGATTTTGCTCAAAGAAAGCCTAAAACAAAATATGTTGTTTGATTAGTATGATCCAAAAATATAATAACCTAATTGTAGAAGCACACTAAATAGATGGACTGCATAAGCAATAAATGTATGAGCCATATGAAGACACTTGGATGCTTACAAAATAATCACATGAAGGAAAAATAAAGAACACTTGGCACACCTTGTTGGCAAAATTTTCCCAAGCTTCCAATTGTATTCCTTTCTATTAGCTAATCCTAAAATTATCTAGGGACAATTGGCCAAATTTTCGTAGGTGGAACTCAAGACTTTTCTCCAAAAAAACTAAAAACTTTGTCCATAAATAGAGGTGACCATAGAACACCAAGCAAAACTCCCAAAACACTCTATTTGTACCTGAAAAAGAGCTCTCTCCATATATGGAAAGAATCCCCACTTAAAAGACCACTTTGATTGAGAAATATCAGGATTTTTACTGCACTTTTCCACCTAGAATTGTTCAAGAATCTTTGACGAAAACAAGACAAAATGTGAGTAACTAATGTTTTGATTTCCTTTAACATGCATAAATTTTAAAGAAGAGCATGTATTTTGATGCATTACTATAACAAGAAACAAAATGATTTATTGCATTTGAGTTACTAGTTGACACTCTATCCGTCTTGTATTGACTTTGCTTTGTTTTGTTCTATACTATGAGCCATCTAATAATTCCAAGATAGGTGATGATTAGTATGGTATATTGTTTTGTATTTGTATTATACTTAGTTTGAAATTCCTGTAAGGGTCAACCGGAATTAGATATGGATCCACTTGATATTACGTTGCCATGATCGAATTGGCATTGGATGATATAAATGTGCACTACGAGTAATAATTTAACTAGTGATTGAGCCCTCTTATTGCATTCAAAGGTTTGTATATTTCATGTTTTCTGGAACTTGTGATTAAAAATGATTTCTTGTAACCAAGAAGTGAATCAAAATATTGTGTTACTCACTAGGTACGTTGTACTCACTCTGTGTCTTACCATTTTATAGATGTTCAACTGTAAAGTTTATGAAAGACAAGCCGAAGATTGGAGCGTGTCCGCGGATCGGAGTAGAATATTGCATGTAGTGGAAATGGACTTGTAGGGTTACAATGAAGATGCACTATGGTTTCTAATATATTTGGGAACAACCTATGAACTTAACATCTTTTGTGTTGACACTCATGCTCGCATTTATCATAACAAGTTTATGATGGATAAACCTATGTTAATTACCTAATGTAGTACTCTAAAAAGAAGGTAATAGGTATACACATAATGTAAAACTTGGTATGTAATATAAAGTTAAAAGAATGACTTTTGTAGTGATTGGAAGCCTATTTTCCATGTGAAGACTTTCTAATCATATGACCCGACAATTTTAGTAATAAAAATTTACTTATTAACATAACTTGTTGTGTGTTCTTTACACCATACTTTTAATTATGCGAAACGGTTGTATATGAACAGCAAATGAAGAGATAAGTGACCGACTTTACTCCTTGATTGATCGTAATGACAAGAAAGGTTTACAAGTATTCTCAAGTTTGCCCCAAAAAAAATAATAAATAAGGAAGTTGAAATTTTAACCATAAGGTTGCTTAATTCGAATTTTCCAATATAAAAGAAGAGTTTATGAAACTATATGATAATATTCCAATGCTTCTTTGAAAATTAACAAATTTGTTAGTTTTGTATGTCTCGTTCCTCATTACTAGTATAAATAAAAATGAAAGATACCGCAAATAGATGTAAACAACCCACTAATATTGATAGTATAATGGGGATGTGACATTGGCATAATTTAAAAAGAGCTCCTAAACGTCACGATAAAAAAAAAAGTTAAGAAATATAGTATTGAAAAAAAAAATTTGGGGGTGTTACCCCAGGCGCCCTATATTTCTTAACTATATATTTTTTTAATTGTGACATTTAAGAGCTATTCCCAAATTATACCAATCTTTAAGAATCTATTATAGGCATTTGTTTTGTATAGAGTGCAATATGTCATTGGAATTTTACGTATAAAGAAGAATTGAACTATTAAATCTCAAAAAAAAAAAATAAAAATAAAAATATATATTCAAGTATTCAATTCAACCTTTACCAAGGTCCAAGAATAAACTACCAACTCTACTCTAAAGTCTAAACTCTAAAGAATAAAAGAATAACAAATAAGGAAAAACAATTACATACTGCAAATACAACCGGACATTACCCTTCTGAGTTCTCAGTTATGTCATACCAGACTTAGTGACTTACCAATACCAGCCACTGCCAGCAAGCCGCAGTAGAGGAGACGAATGCGTAGGCAGCCAAGCACACAGCACCAGCTCTAGCCTCTAGCAGACGGCAACAGTGAGAGGATGGACAGGGCAAACTGGCAGCGACGGCAACTAGGAAGCGACGCAATAGCCGAATCGATTGAATTGGTTGGAAGAGAAATAGAACGATCAACAATTGGAGGGCTAGGTTTTTGAATTGGGAATTTGGGAGATTAGGGTTTTTTAAATTGGGAATGAAATTTTTGGGGCTAGAATGAAAGAAAGACGTCGTTTGTTTGATTCTCAATTTATTTTTTGTTTTCTGGCGGCTGAATGTTAAAACAAAATTTTTTCGGTTTTTTAGGTTAATTTAATTGGGCGGGCCCTTATCTTTTTTTTCTTTGGGCCCTTAATCTTTAGTTTGGACCTTTAAAACTAAAAAAATAAGAAACCAATAGACTTTGGGCCAAGGTATAACAAAAATAAATGAGCCCCAATTACTCCTGGGCCTGAGGCGGCGACCTCATTCGCTTAGGCCCAGGACAGGCACTGGCCGTGGTGGTGGTGTTACAGACTCTTTTATTGGATCTCATATCGCTAATATAACGTATATGTCAGACACATTTATATTACTACAATTTTGTTAAATGATGTGTGGTGTCTATACTGTATATGTGTGTTGTGTTCTTGTAACAGGGGCCAAAAAAAAATAGACCAACCATGATTTTGCTAACAAAATTATGGTGATTTTGTTAAATGACGTGTAGTGTCGCATGTGAGTGTTGTGTTCTTGTCAAAAGAGAGAGGGGAAAAAAATAATAATGCATATAAACGGAGAGACCTCTTGTCACATAGCCTCAATAACAGGAGGCCATGTGGCAAGAGGGCTCTCCATAAGAGAGAGGCCCCTTGAGGTATGAACGAGGTCCATGAATTGAATTAGAGAAGCATGTCACGTCCATCTAAAGGTTACGTCACCTCGTTTGACACAAAATATAATAAATAAATAGTCTCGATCTTCGCATGCTTATCTAAAAATATATACGAGGTATTGGCCATTCTATTCAACTCCTCGTCCGGTAAAGTTGAAAGTACCTACTCCCTTCTCTATTTATCTGTCTATATGTAGATAATAGATACGTGCTTCACGAACCAACATCTTTGAGCATTCCGTATTATCTTATCACATTAAAGCTTTGTCTCTTCGTTTGTTTTCTGTACTTGCAGAAATGGATGAAGCTTTTGTCCTAGAAAATGCTATCAGGTATTTGGCATACCTCCAAGAACGAGTGGAAATTCTTGAGAAACAAGTAAGAAATCCTGTGAAGAAATCACAGTTGGTGGTGGACGACGAGGAATGGAGAACGTCCTCTTCAACTGAGCAACAGGTCGAAGCAGAAATCCAGGCTCGGATTTGCGATAAGCATGTTCTTCTGAGAATTCACTGTGAGAACAATAAAGGGGCTTTGGTGAGAATAATTAGTGAAGCAGAAAAACTAGGTCTGGAAGTTGTTAATACCAATGTGGTGCCATTTGGAAGTCTCTCCCTCAATATAACCATTCTTGCCAAGGTAATTTCTATAAACAGTTTACCAGTTAATATAATATTTATGTTGTCACTTAGACCGGAATATACCTAACACAACTGGTGGTACTACATAATATTATTATATTTACTGACATCTAATTTTTGAAGAAAATAATTCATTTTATTTTGTGTTTCAGAAGGAGAAGGGATTCGGGTTTACAGTGAAAGAACTTGTGGAAAGCCTTAATGCTGTTCTACCGCGTGCAGTCTAAAGAGAGAGACATGGTAGCTGGACTGTTTAGCAATTTGCTGTATTTTTGGAACTACAAAATTTAACAAGGTCGTTAATATCTGTTATATTGTTATGGAGATCGGAAAATTTTCATATATAGAAGAATCTAATGTCCAAACCGGGCTGAGTACGGGCACTATCATGAAGATCCATATACAAAAATGTAGATGCTTTGTGATAAGATAAACGTACAGGCACTGATAATTTACCTAATGGACACTCGATAATTTTCTCCCTCATCGCATTACAGACAATATCGACTTCTACAATTTTACAACATTTTTTGTGGTGTTCATTTGGTTATTCAACAGATGTGCAGGTCGCTTTTCCCATCAATTTTTTTATATAAAGAATATATAATAAATAGTCGTTCCAATATGCCTATGAGAATGATATAGTGTCTGCCCTTAGGCGCCGTATGGTGCCAACATTATGCCCTAGTGCATCCCTATCCCATTAGTTGTGCTCACGTGACCTGTTAGCATTATTTGACGCCCAACATCTTCGGCTTGGATTGACCTGGATTGATCATATCTGATATTAGTTTTTTAGATTTTTATAATTTTTTTTTAAAAATAATTCTTTAGAATTTAGAAACATTTTCGAAAACCTTTTTAGGAGACATAATTGTCAATTTCGAGCTTTATAAGTGGAGAATTTCTTGTTGTTCATTTTTTTTAATATATACACATCATGCGAGTGTGTCCAATTTGATTCTAGTAATTACTAGGGTCGGCCCTGAGATTTCAAAGGTCCTAAGAGACATTTTAAATGTGGTCCTTTTAGAAATTTTAGATTAAGAAAAGTTTAAATAATTTAAACTTTGCACAATTGATATATATTTTTTAATGTTTAACCAAAATTAGCAAAGTAGATATACATCTTAGAAAACAATCAAAGAACATTCATCTAGGTAAGTTTCAATGTTGGTCATATTGATAACACTTTTGGTACATTTTATTCTTTAAAAGATATATACCCGGGTATTCAGTAACTAAAATACAAAAGAGCCTCTTTCTTAAAAATGGGAGGTGAAATTAACATCCATTGTTTGAAAGTTAATAAAATTTCAAAAAAAAAAAATGCAATTAGTATATATTATATTATATTTATTATTATTAAATGAAAATAGTAAAAGTTTATATTGATATTTAAAAAATAAATAAATCAATTATGCTGGTGAGATAATTCGAAATTTTGAACCATTGACCTTTAGTAAATATGGATTATAAAATTTGATATTTTACCATTAGACCATTTCACAACTTAAATGATTTAAATTCGGCAAACATTATTTTTATCCTATAATTTGAATATATATGTTTAGAAAAACTCGATTTTCAACTTTTTACTGCTTTCGACAGACGGCCCTAGGTGACCGCCTTCGTTGCCTATACTTAGAGCATCTCTAATGCAAAGTTAAGGTAGAAGGCCAATATTGACATTACATTCAAGAATTCCTCTAATGTAACAATGTCAACATTGTATATTTGTTAAGTTATTATTTGAGATTTTGAAAAAAACAAAGAGAGAGAAATTTTTTAATTGAATAAATTAATACTTGACATTGTCATAGAGAATGTCATGAGCATCTCCAATGTATAGTCATAATCATGGAATAAATTGACAATTGTCAAAAAAGTGCTTATTTGGCACATTAAATGCTTGACATTGTCATGGAAAAAGTCATGATATGACATTCTCCATGACAATGTCAAACATTAATTTATCTAATTAAAAAATTTCTCTCACTCTATTTTTTCAAGATACCTAATCATAACTTGCGAAATATACAATGTTGACATTATTGTATTAGAGGATTTTTTGAATGTAATATCAATATTCTTTGACACATATATACTTAAGACATTTCACCTTAACATTATATTGGAGATGCTCTGAGATGACATTCTCCATGAGAGAGTCAAGAATTTAATGTGCCAAATAAGCATTTTTTTGCCAATTGTCAATTTATTTCATACTAACTATGACTATACATTGGAGATGTTCTTACGGCCAGTCCTAGTAATTACACCAAACCCGGCTATTTCGTTTATGAAAATAACCAAATTTTAATAAATGAATTAACCTATTTGAACACAGGTGAAAAATTATGACAAAACATAATTTAAATTACCTTATTGGTGCTAAGAGCATCTCTAGACATCGATCTTTTCCATGCTAAGACCTAACTACTGGTGCTAAGAGGTAAGAGCATCTTTGTCAAAATCGCGATCCAAGTAGTGGAATCGTACGATTTTACGATCCAAGGCCAAGAAATCAATTCAAATCGTATGCAGAATCGTATATTTATAGAATTGTACCTAAATCGTAAATGAATCATTCAAAATCACATAGAATCGCGATTTGGGCCGAGTTAACTGATTCTACTAAAATATGAATCGTTCAAAATCACATAGAATCGCGATTTGGGCCGAGTTAACTGATTCTACTAAAATATGAAAATTGGACCAATTTCTTAACTTTTTTGGCAATTGGGCCTGTTTGGTTGTCTTTTAGGCCCAAATTAAAAGAAAAGAACAGCAGATATGGAAACCCTACACTAGTTGGATTCTATGTGCTGCTCATTGTATAGGTTTAATACTTGAAGATTTTGAAAAGAAATTCCCACTCCATCAACAAACAATTGCAATGGGTAGGAAGATTACTACTTTCATATATGGAAGGACAATGCTCGTGACTTGGTTGAGACAATTTACTAAAGGAAGAGATTTGATTAGGCCTGCAGTGACTCGATTTGCCACAGCATATTTAACATTGGCATGCCTAAATGAATTAAAAGGAGCATTGATTGCAATGTTCACATCAAATAAATGGAAGTCAAGCAGATATGCAACCCTCAAAGAAGGAAAAAAGGTTCTAGCAATAGTCTTAGATTCTAGAGGATTTTGGAAAGATGTTGTTTCATGTTTGAGAGGTGCAATGCCACTTGTTAAGGTTCTTAGAATGGGGGATTCAGATCTGTCACCGCCGATGGGATTCATCTATGAACATATGAACCGTGCAAGACTCAAGATACAAAGTAATTTCAACAATGTACAGAAGAGGTAAATCAAATTCTTTATTATTCTATCTAATCAGTAAGGTTTTTTTTTATTCTTTACTGATTCTTTACTAATTAGTAATTCTTTTTTTCTGATTTAGTTATAAGCCAATATTGGACATAATTTATCATAGATGGGAGCTTCAACTCCATTCACCTTTACATGCAGCAGCTTATTATTTGAATCCACAATATCATTATGCTTCTGATTTTAAAGACACTTTAGAGATTAAGAAGGGATTGTATAGCTGCATTGACCGAATGGTACGTGAGCAAATGGAAATAGTCGAGATTAATTAACAAATTGACAAGTTCAAAAGGGCGCAAGGACTATTTGGAGCAGAAATGGCCATTTTGACAAGGAAGAAAAAAAGTCCAGGTTTTAATCCATTACAATGTTGCATGTTTTATGTGATTCCATGATCTATTTCCAATATTTTGTAGTAAACTGTTTAAGATTTATTTTCATTAGGGCTATGCAAACGGGTTTCGGTCCCGAGTTTTTAAAGGACCAAGACCGAACTAAACATCTTCGGTTCGGTCCCGGTCTTGGTCCTAAAAATAGCAAGCTCAAACGGTTTCGGTCCCGGTTCGGGCTCGGGTAATGAATTCAGTTTTTTTCGGGCTTTTCCGGGCTTGTGAAAAAAATTTTCTATAGACTTAGTAACGTAAAAACACATATAAACAAAGTTTAGAATAAACAAATAGAAGAGCTTTATACGCAACAAAAGTATTAATATGCCTCTGTAAAGTAGAAGCACTAGACTTACTTGTATTTCTCATTTTTTTATTTTAACAAATCTAAAATTATTAAATATTTGAAATATATATCTTAAATTGGAAAATAAATGTAAAAATCATAAATATTATATATACTTTATAATTTTA